>JADLZN010002967.1:458162-521541 GCA_018155175.1 Sinocyclocheilus anophthalmus
GAATTATTTAATATTTGCCTGTTAAATTTTTATTTCGAGCGAATTTGAGTCGTGACATGTCAGTGGAGAACAAAAACTGGAATGTGAACACAGGAAGGGTCAGATGTGATCTACGAGGTTCTGCAAACATATGGGCAAAATCAGGTAAGAAAATCTCTATCTTTATTACCTTTCAAAAATAGTAAAGTATAACGTTACCAGAGTTTACAAATGGGTAAAGGACATGTAACCTGCAGAAGATAAATACCTGTGTGTGTGTGTTTGTGTATTTTTCTATTGCTTTATCACAGATGCTAAAGTTAGATGCTCATCTGATGTTGTTGTGTGTTGTTGGTAAGTTATGTGATAATTTTAGAGATTTATAAAAAAAATTCTGATGTGAATGCCATGCATTAGGTGTGTTATATTTTTAATCGTATAATAGTCTCAAAGATAATATACTCTGTTCGTGTTTTCTGAATATCATAAAATGGCAAATGAATGAATTAAATGAATTAAGATTGTTTAAAGGAATGTTATAAAACGAAATATTGCTTTTTAAGAACTTTTCAGTAAACCATTTCTTCTTTCCCCTTTTAGAACCATCAAGGATCTAGCTTATTATTGGCAATTTGGTAAGGAATCTGCTACATCTGCTACATTGCACTGTCACTTCTGGTAGAGATTCGTTGACCTTTTTTGATAGGTTTTGATTTTACTTAATTTGATAAAAATGTACTTAATTAGATTTTACTTGTTTTACTAAGTACACTGTATAGTTAGGATTCTAATTAAAACAGTGTAACTGGGGGGATCTGAAAACTGCTTGTAAAGAATTTGTTAATATTGTAAGTAAACTTTCATCTGAATACATTAAATAGGTGTTTAATGAATAGTGTTGTGCACTTTGTTTCCAACCCCACTGTTATTGAACTGTAAAGTGAAAATATTGTATGTGATTTGTTTTGCATTCAGTTTTCAGTTAAAGATATTTCACAATATCAAAGTTGATATTTTATGAGTATTTATTTTTGGTGTTTATTTATACAGGACAGTACAAAAAGCGCACAAGTGCGAGAGAGAGGAGGGGACGGCATCAGAAAAAGGACCTAGAGCTGGGACACTTTCAAGGATCACCCCGAAGCACAACCACGCAATATGCCCAAGGCTGTTGGTTCTAACATTTTATCAGAATTTGAAGAAACATTTTATACTTAAAATATTAAATGCATTTCATTCAAGGCAGGGTTTTTCCTGTGTAAAGAATTAAGTTGACTGTCTCTGTCAAATTTAGTGCCACCTCTGGTTGTTGACAAAAATCAAGACGGGTGGTTACATGCTCCTATACCCCTTTACCACCGACACTGTTTCTGTTGCAGGTTCCATTTTCAAACTGTTCAACATTTTCACTGCACAAATGTACAAATATCTTGTAATGAGACACATTAGTAAAACATGTTTTCATAGAAACTATAGGTTTTTACCAAAATAAAAGATCAACTGTTTTCAGTCAAAAAAAGTACTAGGGTGTCTCTTGCAAGTGCAGTGCAAAATATGCATGTTATCTTGCAACACCTTTTTTTTTTTTTTTTGATTCTTTATTGTATTTGGATTTTTCTTCTACAGGTTTTTAACAATACATCCAAACACAAACACTGCAAGCTAAAGTTTGGGGTTATTTTTATCTGTTTTATACCGTATGTTTCCAAAATAAAACCGTTTTACAAAATTGAGCATGTGGTAGTTTATTGAAGTTGATTGTAAAGCCATTGCTGCCAGTCATTTGATTTTTAAACTTTATGAATGTAGTGTTGATCTAAATGCAAACTAGGTTCTAATAGAATGTACAGTGGCGTATTAACCCATGTCAAAAATATCAACGTTGATCTGATATGGATATTGCTATTGTTTCAATATTTGATTTGCTAGTTTTTAGGTTAATTCCATATGTTTGATACAAGTATGCTTGCACTTGCAACATTTGCTTTGTTAGGATGAATAAGCAACAGTTGTGAGATTAGGCTTATGAGTTTGATGCTATGCAATCAGCCACAAAGTTAAACGAGGTTACACAGGGGTGAAGAGAGCATATTTCAACATCAAGCGGAGGTGAGCCAAATGAAGACTACGATGAAGAAGAAGAGTGCTAGATGCAGACAGCAATGTAAGAGACAGAAGAAGGACATCCGTCATTAGTTACAGACATTGATATATAATTGGAATTACTCAAAAAAGTAATATAAAAGGTCTGAGTAAAGCACTCTTCAGATGCTGCCTGCATTAAGCGTGAAGGACACCTGATACCCTAACGAGGGGCATTTAACCGCATCGCTTGCCAAAAAATCCTAAAGGATTCCAATAGGAAAATTGTACAGGATTCTAATTGGAATTTTATCATATTTTGGAACCATTCCTATAGGATTCCGTTAGGAATTGTCTTATCGGATGTTTATGTCTTGTCCTATAAGATTCTTATCGGATTCCTATAGGATTCTGTAGGAACTGTTTTAGAAGATGATACATAAATATCCTGTAGGTTCATTTCTACAGGATTTTAATGGGATCCAAATGGTTCCCTATTCAGGTCTATATGGGAATTTGTATTTATTTTAAATCAAAGAATCTTTAAAGATTTTTTAAGAACCCTAAAGGTGCACTTTTCCACTGTATCTTTTACTAACCAATAGGAGTTTTGGATTGTGTCTTGCAGTTTACTTAAACTCACCTTGATGTAGACACTTTTCATTGTTCAATACATGTTGCACAACCTGCAGTCACATTATAAACTTTAGATGTGATTTGTGCACACAGCATTAGTGCACACATTTCCAAGGCACTGATAAGATTAAATAAAAGTAATGTTCGCACAGTAGGTGGCGGTAATGCACCTTAACGTTGGATTCCACCCGCCTTAAAACATGAAGAAGAAGAAGAAGACGAGTAATGTTCGCGCCGCGCTGTCAGCTCGGTGGCGCTAGTAAACACGTTCTCTCTGCGCTGTCGAGTCGGTCGCGCCGCTCGGTCCATTGAGCCGCGCCTATGACAGGTCAGCGCGGCGCGAACACTTGAATACCGCGCCGTTTCGTCCCACATTTGGGTTGTTTCGCTTCCCATACTTTTCTATGTAAATATGCACTAGATGGACATCTTTGACCATTGCGCCTCGCAGCTTTTTGTCGCGCTTCTCCATTCATTAGGGCTGCGACTCTGCAATAGGTTGTTTGCAATCACGTGATTCTGATGACGCGCGAAATGCAGCTGGAGGGCAGGAAATTATCTTTCTCCATAGAAATCACTAACAAAACTCAAAATGCCAGTGTTTTGCGTTGTTTATGGATGCTTAAATAGACCAAACCGAGAAACCACAAGGAGCTTTTATCGTGTACTACTGTTTCATTAACGTCACATACCTCACATAGCCCTGTTGGATGTTTACTTATTAAATGCATTGTACTGTTCAACCTTGTATGCCCCAATCGCAACCTTGTAATCATGTTCTCCTCAGTTCTGCTCCAACCTGATACTCTTCCCTTATCAACTGTTGATTGTATATGATACAAATGCCTACCTTTGGTATCTATGTCCCAATACTGCTGCCATAATTTCCAAATATTCATTTTGATAATTGATTTAATTTCTGACCTACTAAGAGGAATCTGAATATCAACTATTTCTCGTTCTATGGCCTTTTTTGCTAAATTATATGCCTCTTCATTACCTCTCAACCCAATATGAGCTGGCACCCACAGAAACTGAACTTTTATACTATTTTGCTTAAGTGAATATAATTCTTGAAAAATCTCTATTATCATATCTTGTCTTATTTCTGACTTCTGCTCATTCAAACTTATTAGGGCTGAACTTAAATCTGAACATATTACTACCTTGGATATTTTAACTTCAGTAATCCACCTTATTGCCATCATTATTGCAAACATTTCTCCAGTAAACACTGATAAACAATCTGATATTCTACTGCTCTTATTTTCTTTTAACTTTGGTATTACAAATGCAGAGCCCACATGACCCGTTTTTGGATCCTTTGAGGCATCTGTGAAAATGTGCATATATTCTCCATACCTTGACCCCATATATTCCCTTACATCATAAACCTCTGTTTCGTAAGCCCCTTCCTTTTGCCTTGTTTCTAATAAACTAAGATCAACTTTTGGTTGGGGCATAACCCACATTGCCACTGGAGATAAAGGAATTCTTGGAGCATGTCCTACCTCCTCCAGTCTCATATCGCTTACTAATTTCCCCACTCTCCAACCAAAACTATTACACTCTTTTTTCTTGTGTTCCCAACTAGGTCTTAACACTTTCTTTGTAGGGTGATTTCCACTCTGACCTCTTAAATTTGCCCAATAGGACACCATTAATTGTTGTCTTCTTATCTGTAACGGCATTTCTCCCATCTCTACTTGAAGAAGTTAGAAACGCTCCACAACAAATTCTTAGGGCTTGGGACTGAATTCTATCCAATTTAATTAAAATAGATTTATTTTGCAGAGCCATATACTAAACAACCATAATCTATTATAGATCTTATCAGGGATATATATATATATTTTTCAAGCCATTATCTGCTCCCCATTCCTTTCCAGAAATATACCCCTCATCACAGAAATACTGGCTTCCATCGATTGGATACTATTATGCGCGCTCGTGTTTATAAGAGCCAAAACTTCTGTTGGTTAGTAATGTTAGTTTTTGGTTAGAGTGAAGTGTTCCTCTAACTATTGGTCGGCGAACTCATGAACTCAAAAGTGATATAATGTAGGCTTTTTTTTTTTCCCGCAGCCAAAATCTGCCTGCCGGAGATCCCGGCACGAGTGCCGTGAACTAATCGTTTTGAGCCTATAATATGTTACAAAAGAAAAGGTGCCTTGTTATTACAGTTTTACCTATGCCCATTAATATTTGGAGAGTCTCCATAGACTTAATCTTGGACTTTTGCGAGACTATAAAAAGGAAAATTGGCATCGGGTTTGTTAAATACAGCAAGTCCTTTTAGGTTAATTGTTATTTCTACCTCTTTTCAGTCACAGAGCACTTTATTTTGAGAGTGTAGTTCTTAGAAAGAAAATCCGAATCTGCAAATATCGGTACTAGCATGTCACACTTACAAAAAAAATAATCGGAAATCAGAATAGGCCAAGAAAATTGCAATCAGTGCATCTCTAGAAAAAAGAGAGAAAAAAAACTTTGACTAATTTTGTATGTTTTCTCTAACCTAAAAAGACTTTAAGTGACAGAACCATTCAGCAACTGAAACAAAGTATATTGCTCTGAAAAGTAGATAATATTCCAAATTCCTGAGTATGATTATACAAATTTATTTGCATCCTGTTGTTCTGAATATCTTAAAATATGGCAATCCTGCCAAAACTTCATTTTCAGAAAATAATTACTTACTAATAATGTCAGACACTTTTTCAGAATCAAGTTGAGGCTTGGCTGCATTGTATTTGAATGCATTGGAACATCTTCCCGTGTTGTGAGAGTGCCTCTTCCAAACACTGCCATCAAGAGGTCTTTTGTGTTTTTTTTGTGATCAGTCCATTTCACGTGGGCAAACGGTTCAGCGGCGATTGACGTGTTGGGGCCAATTCTTACCTGAAAACATTGAAACAATAACAGAATTCTAAGGTGACCTCAGTAATATTTTGTGATCAGCCCCCCCCAAAAAAACCTCACAATTATCATTATAACTTTTTTCAAATTAAATAAATAACTTACTGTTGCAAAAATATTGCAAAATATATACATACATAATACAAATACAACATACACTACTGTTCAGATTGGGATCTGTACGATTTTTGTTTTTATTTTTTTAAAGTGCCCCTATTATGGTAATTGAAAGGTTCCTAATTTTGTTTTGGAGTCGCCTACACGTTCCACCGCTCAAGGTCAAAAAAAACACTTTCATTTTCTCATTAAATACATTGCATATCACATTGTTCAATATTTCTCAAACGACTCCATGGATGAATCAGTCTCTTTAAATCCCTCTTTTCCGGAGAAGGGTGTTCCTGCACAACCGGAGGCTGCAGTTTCAGGACCGCATTTATAGGACCTTGGTGGTTTAGTTTGTAGTAATGTTTGTACATGTTGTTAAAGATATTGAATTATTTCAATTGTGATTTTTGGTTTATAAATGCATCAGAAGTTAATTACAAAGTGTGTAATACCTGCTTTGAGTTAACCATTTTAAATGTAAATGAATTTACACTTAAAATATAAATGAAAAATGTATTTCATTCTTTAAACAACTGAAAAAGTGGAGTACCTTGAGTCTTAGTTTCTTGAAATATACTGTAAATTTATTAGCCCCCTTAAGTTTAACTAGCTCATATATTAAAGATGGAATCAAATTAAATCAGCATTTGCAGTCACTAAATTACGGCCAGATATTTAAAAGTTTGTAGAGTGGCAAGACACAAGACTCAAGAATGATTCAAGAATGCATATTTATATACTGTATACTCATTTTTGCAATAACTCATAATACAACATCATAAAAAAAGACCATTTTCCGTCAGTTGCTGCATGGACAGAAAGGCTGTAGGCGTCAGCTCCTGAGAGAGATAAAAAAGAGAGAGAGAGGGAGGGAGACTTAAATAAGAAACATTTGGTTTAACATGTTTAACTCTGTAATATATATTCTGATTTAACACGTATGCACTGTTTGGGTTGTAGAGAGAGAGAGAACCAAACAGAATATTCATGTTACTGACATCTAACTCCAAATTTTAGTATATAAGAGCAAAACCCACAAACTGAACACTCGCTCTTCTTTCCTCAGTTGTTTGTCAATCCGGTAACACTTTCTATGAAGCCTGTATTTATAATACATTATAAGGGTTTTCTTAAGGCATTATAATGAATGCATAATGGATTATAAAAAAAATTTATAATATGTTGTTTCATCTCATAAATAATCATAACAATTATAATGCATTGTAATACTTATGTATTTGTGGTTATAAATTTAAGAGTATGATTATTTATAACACAATGAACACCATATAATCCACTTAATTTATAAAGGTTATCTTGACATTGGTTTATTTAAGATCTGGACTACTTTACTACATCTGTGATGTTTAGGATGAGTGTTTGGTGTTGTTTTGATGTTTCCGGTAGGTTAATATTAATTTTGCTGTGAGCTAGTTTAAGATCAGTTGTAATACTTTCAAATGAAAAAATGACATGTTTTTTTTTATATAGTTACATTTTATTTTGATGGTCCCCTTTAGTCTATTGACTATAAGCAACTTTGCAACTACATGTCAACTAACTCTCATTAGAGTATTAGTAGGGTTAGTTAAGGTTAGGGTTGGTAGAATAAGTTGATGTACTTGCAAAGTTGCTTATAGTGTGTAGAATATCTTTTGGGGAACCATCAAAACAAGTGTTAGCATATATTTATCATACAGTCTACTAATACTCTAATGACTGCTAGTTGACATGTAGTCGCAGAGTTACTTATCAACAGTTGTCTAAAGGCTACCATCAAAATAATCAAATTGATATTACAATAAAAATAGTTCAAAGCAAATGTGTACACATTCATCTGATCTGATATCAGATCTTATGGCTGTTTGATAGAAACATTTTTTTATTATTATTATTATTATTAATTCTAAGTGGTCTTTGTGTGCTTTAAGTACAGTGAAGTTACTTCACTTAAAGCAGACAGAGAGCACTTAATAACAATAAGACCACATTAAAGCATTTTGGAATGTTTTCATGAAGACTTTGTATCTGTTATTTTACAGTAAAAACACAAATAAGATGTACTAAGTTATTGTGCAGAATCTGCAGATCTTAAACAATGGCAAGATATAAGACCTATAATACATTATAACTATGAGAAATATAATCCATTGTAATTTAAGTGGATGCAATGTGTTCATTGTGTGTTATAAATCTTCATACGCTTAACCACAAATAAGTATTATAATACATTAAAACTGTTCTTACGATTATTTATAAGATGATGCAACATATTATAAGGTTTCTTATAATGCATTATTCATTCCTTATAATGCTTTAAGAATAACCTTATAATGTATTATAAATACAGGCTTCATAGAAAGTGTTACCATCAATCCTTCTATTAAAATCTTCCACTTCATTGAAATAGTTATCAGAGAACAATCACTGTTGGGTTAACAGAAATATCAGTAACAAAAGGTGCACTGGGCATTGTGCAAAAATAATTCATATTCTACTCTGACCTGTAATGATAATCCGGACCAGAAAGGAAGACCTGCTCAGCCTCCTGCAAGGAGAAATTCCGTAGGACAGCCAGGGCATATATGATGGCCTGTGAAAAAAACAGTTAATTTAAGTATACTATTACAGCACTACTGAATAGCGAGCCATTAGACATTGGTCCATACACAAGTAGCACCAGCATGCAGTTTATACAGTAGATTTTGTAAGTGCAGGAGCAGGACACTCACAAACACATTACATGGTCCGGCATACCTCTGCCCTTTATCTGTGAAGCTCAGTTGTGTTGGTGTCCTATGCAGCACTCCTCTCAGATAGGCAAACAGGACAGTTGTTCCTCACTGTCGAGGTAGACAGGCACTCGGGAGGAGGTTAGCTTATGAGACCACTTAGAGGGCTTCCCGTTGAGTACACCCTATGGGCAAACCATGGTGCAAAAACAGTTATTTTGAGGGAATTGATACATTTAAGATAAAGATACAATACTTTACAGCATAGTTAAAATATATTGTTAATGTTATTCCTAATTAAGGCCCTTGGTGAACCTTTACTATGAGTTTGTTTGTAATGATGATTAAATGTGAACATTGTTTAAGTACCACTAAATACTCCTCAGATCCCTGTAACTTTACAATGAAGTCCAGCAGTCTCTTTAGCTCTGCAGTGTGGTCATCGACAGCCTGAATGTGGATTTCCTCTGAGATAGCACTCTGTACACTGGCTGAAGAGTTCCTTGGAGCAAGTTTCTGGCCTCATCAGTCCAGAAGGCAAACCGCTGACCATGCCTTTCAAACATCAACCAGATTAATCTAAAGTACTGCCAAAAGGACAGGCTAATAACACATATTGTGGTGCAACCAAGCAATGATCCCAGTTTAATTATGAAAGATGATTTATACTTAACTAATATGCTAAAACAATGAGTATCAAACAAGTTTTCACACTAATAAAGTAAGCTACAGGTAAATCTGACACATCTCACATCAACATGCTTTTATCATCTTTTTAAGTTTAATTAATGTGCTGGCTAGATTTACTTACTGCAGTCATTATGTCAACAAGGTTTCGCTTAATTCGCTTAATTAAAGCATGGCCACGAATTAAGAACATCGTAATAATCAATAAAACTAGCAATCGGGAATTCATTATTATTTCTTAGCAGTTCTCATGTTGGCTACGTAAACTTTGCATCGTTTTAAGGTTATAAAATAGAACTTAATTGAAAATCGGTAAAGATTCTCACTCATGTCGTCCATCTTTAGTGATCCAATTCGGTAGGTGGCGCTGTTACAAAAGAATAGGGTCCTAGAACTGCGGTCCTGAAACTGCAGCCTCCGGTTGTGCAGGAACATACTATTGGCTTTTCCAAGAGCCTGCTCGATTGGCCAGATGGCCCAGTCTGTTGTGATTGGTCTACTGCTTACAACGCAAGTCCGAAACAAACGACCATTACCATATCTGATTCAGCTCCGTATGTTTCCTAAAGCTCAGCGACAGTAACGATGGCGTCGATTTTACCATATCAATCTGGGCACCAGTCCGATGATGAAACAGAAGAAATAGTTATTCAACCCATGAACCTCCATCACAAGAACGACTTGAGTTTCTCAGTGATACACTACTCAGTTTGAGGAACATTATGAGATGTAATTCCTCCCTATCAGCATTAACATGTGTATGTCCATCAACAAACCGATGTGTATATTTCTAATTTATTGCGGCGCACATGTGGTAACTGTATTTGTAATTGTATCAATAACGGTGCATACGTTAGCCCAGCACTAATGTGAATAACTGATTTAACCAGGGCCGTTGTAACAGACTTTAATAAGAGTTATCCTTAATTTCTCTATTTGTTTTGCGTTGCCTTTGATATATTTTGTATGTTAAAAATTGTCTAAGGATCGCATTATTTCCGTTGTTCATGGGGGACTTTTATTTTGAAACGGAATCTGCTTTTCACTGCTCGGAGAGTAATGAGAAATGGTATGGAGAGCGAACGCTTCATGACGGCTTAACAGAACTCGTGCATGAAAGGACGGTTTATAAGTTTATTCAGCACCCCCCGAAAAGGCATAAGGTTTGTGTATTTGTATACTGTTAGTTAAAACAAATATTTGTGAAAATCGCTGAATATGTCTAATGGTAATGCACATTTTTGTATCGCTTCATTCAGCTCTTACGGTGATTTCTTGACTAAACGGACAAGTAATAAAACTTCAAATCATCAGTAAAGTTTCGGCCATCATTCGGACGGGGTCCGCTACAGTAAGAGCTTCACCTTCGCTGGTTCAGATCCCCGATGCACGTGCAAGCTCAAGATGGCAACGTGACGGTCATTAACAGATTGCTGCACGTCCGAATCAGCGTGATGGTCTACGGAGCTGAGACGCTGTAGTCAACGAGTTCACTATGGAAATGGATATGGACGAACAAGAATCTGAAAGCCTGCTTCAGACGGAACAGAAGGTGAAAAGGATATAGAATGAAAATGATACAGAATGAAAAGGATATAGAAGGAGCAGTTAAATTTAAAGATAAAAATACTTCAGAACTTCAGAGTCATGTGCAAGATAGAGCAGAACTCCCTCGACGCTCAGAACGTCCACATATGCCCACGGAGAGAATGCTTGCTTATCAGAAAGATGAATGTTGTAAGAAAGAAAAAAGGTTAACCACTTTGTATGAGCAATGGAAGTTAGAAGCTCGTAAAGCAAGACAGAACTTAAAAACAGACATAACGGATAAAGAGCTGGCTGAAATAGCTGACTCTCTTGATGACAAAAAGAATTGTATTCTGAAACTCTTCAGTGACATAAGGGAATATGTTACACCTGCTGTGACATATCAGATTTAAGACGTAAAATTGATGCATGTGAAGCTGTGACCAATGATATTGTCAAAATAGTGTTTGAAAGAATGGCAACTGTAGATGGAGAGTTTGATGCAGAAAGAGAAAGGGGCCGGCTGCGTGAACTTTTAGCACATAGTTATGCTCGCTCTATATATGGTTCCAGTGCTTCAAAAAGGAGTGTCAGCAGCCATTCTGGATCCTCTTGTACTGCAAGCAAACGTGCAGATGCTGCGGCAGAGCTGGCTGCAAAAGAGGCTGAATACAAGATGATGCAAACAGAAAGGCAACAAAAGGAAAAAATAAGAACCTTAGAAGAGCAACTCAGAAGAGAGCTAGAAACTCAAAAGTTTGAATTAGAACGGCTGCAGGTAGAAAAGGATATAGAGGTTGCTCGAGCCAGAATAAAATCCTATGATGAAGAAATAAAACAAGAGACAAGAAGTCTGTCAATACAGAATGATCATCAAGGGCGGAGAAACGAAATGCTACATCAGCATTGCAATGTTGTCCAGCCAACATCTCTCAGTGAAGTGTCTCACCTTGCTCAAGCAGTTCAGGACAGCATAGCCATAAACAGGTTACCCGTACCTGAGCCTACAGTGTTCAACGGAGACCCTATTCAGTTTGTAGACTGGAAGGCATCATTTATGTCATTAATAGATAGAAAGGGCATCTCAGTAGCTGATAAACTCTATTATTTTAAAAAGTATGTGAGTGGCTCAGCACACAAATATCTTGAGGGCACTTTTTATCGAAATGATGAAGAAGCCTACAAAGACGCTTGGGACAAGCTTAACCAAAGATACTGCCAGCCCTTTGTTATTCAAAGAGCGTTTCGGGAAAAGCTGTCTAAGTGGCCTAGAATACAGTCCAAAGATGCAGAAGGTCTGATAACATTTTCAGACTTCTTAAATGCCTGCTTGCAAGCCATACCTCATGTTAAAGGTCTGGAAATATTAAACGACTGTGAAGACAACCTGAAGCTGGTACAGAAACTTCCTGACTGGGCAGCTTCCAGATGGAACCGCCAGGTCACAACAGCCCTCATGGATGGCAAAGAGTTTCCAAATTTTCAAGACTTCGTCAATTTCATGTCAACAGAGGCAGAAATCATGTGCAATCCCATCACGTCTTTACATGCTCTTCATTCTTACGAGTCACCTCAAGAAAGAAGAGTCTCAAAGGAAACCAAAAGAAACAGAGCAATTGTGTTTAAGACTCAAACAAGTGGAAACAATGACAGACAAACAACAGTTAAAGAACAGTTAAAAGCACAGTGCATGTTGTGTCAAGATGACAATCATCAGCTTCATAAGTGCCCAAAATTCATGGAAAGGTCTCTGAAAGACAGAAGGGCCTATGTCAAAGATAACAAACTCTGTTACGGGTGTCTAAAACCAGGTCACTGTGCTAAGGAGTGTCGTCGTCGACACACATGTGATGTATGCAAATTTCAGCATCCCACATGTCTTCATGATTACAGTTATGACAAGGACAGAAATGGAGAACGACCATTGCCCATGGTAAGCAATGTGCATGCACTTGACAGTGAAACTACTAATGCCATGTCACTTAATATCACAAGCGAAGGTCAGTCAGTCATTACATCTATGATCGTACCTGTATGGGTGTCGTCGGTTAAAAATCCTTCCAATGAACAGCTTGTGTATGCTTTGCTAGACACACAGAGTGACACTACTTTCATTGACGAAGAAATTAGTAATGCACTGCAAGTGGCCAGTCATCCAGTGAAACTCAAACTAACCACCATGATAGGAGACAATGTGATCATTAAGAGTAAAAGAGTATCTGATCTTCGTGTAAGAGGTTACAATTCATCAATACATATACTTCCTCCAGTTTACACAAAGGAGTGTATTCCTGTTAATCGTGATCACATACCAACGCAGGATACAGCAGACACCTGGAGTCATCTGAAGGTAATTACAGACAAAATGCCACCGCTTCTCAGTTGTGAAGTAGGTTTACTGATCGGCTATAACTGCCCCAGAGTGCTAGCTCCGAGGCAAGTCATACTAGTGTAGCGGATCAGCTCATGGGGAAATATGAATAATTAACCATAACTAGTTATAATTAACTATTCCTATTTTAGATCCACTGTAGATATTTAGCTGACCACTCAGGGTCAACCGTCTTGTCAATTCTAAGAACGTTAATTTCCTGGTTAAAGGAAATAACCTTCTTACTGTACAATTCTATAAGTTTGTAACGTAAATCTGCATGATTATTGACTCCGGTTATGAGTAAACAATGAACACGTCAAGTGTGATACAAGTAAGGTTTTATTAACTACTAAACACTTAAACTAGTCTAACATACTACATAAACACATTACGCCGGTCTAACATACACACACACACAAACACACACCTACAGTTTGGTATACGAAAGGGTTCAGTTTAACTCAGCATAGGAAGAGGCATAAAGAATGAATTTTATGGAACCATTTGCATATTCAGCAGATATACACCTGAGGGAAGCGTCAGATTCTGAATTCAAACACACCTTTGTAAAAAGGTGTATCTGATACTTAATGTATCAATTAATAAGACTAAGTTTGATACTTAGCGAGTCTCGGCGGTCTGAAAGAGATTCCTGATGCAAATCTTAAAGCTTCCCGTAGATCTTTGCTGAATTCGGGTCGATGAGAAGAACCAGTTTGAGTCAGTGTCACTTGATGGATGGAAAGGACTAGGCCGAAGAAAGGCCTGGCACAGATGCTTTGGTATCCTGAAGCGTTTTCTCACATCTTCATCTTTGCTTCTGACCGAACCACCGACTCTGGGCGGGTCACATGGTGTGATGCCTTTAAGGTCTGAGAAGATCCCCGCCTCTCAAGATGGCTTATCCAATGAGAAAAGCCGGAAACCCAAGTGGGCGTTTTGAGATCCTGTGGAGTTTATGGCTTTTTGTGTGGAAACATGGTACTTTAGTATCTGAAACTTTGATTGAAAATACTAAATGTTCTCAGGGCACTAATATATTGCCTAAGTACCAACAAATAATATACATTCTTGATTAGATCATCAGAAGGCGAATTCATAAATACTAAACAAGCTATATGTAAGGTTAAATGAATGAGTGGTTCTATCATAAGCNTATATGGAACTTGAATCGAAATTACTAATGATTCTCAGGGCCCTAATATATATTGCTTATGTACCAACATATAATATACATGCTTGTTTCTATCATATGAAGGCGAATTCATAGATATTAAACACGGTATATGTAAGGTTATATTAATGAGTGTTTTATCGTAAGCATGAATAAAATATTATATAATACAACAGATTAATACAAAACAGAAATAATACACACAATGGCTGAAGAAAATGTGTGTTCATTCAAAGAAGGTTTTCCTATGGATTAATTAGTAGAAAAGTCCATTTCTCTGGGCATTATGTGTCTTTCTTATGAGGAAAATGAGGGAATTTATCTGCCGGCATTCCTTTAGGCCATAAAACCAGTGATATCAGCATTGGTTACCATGGAACCAGAGGCCTGTTCTGCCTTTCTGAGGTGTTAGGTGCATTTCGGGGGAAGGGTCCATAGACCCTCGTAATTGGCCCTTTGGTTAGGTGAGGGGGCATTAGATATTATTTGTTAAATATAACAAAAAGTTGTGTGTCTGATTGGTCCAAATGCTACACCACGTCACCAAGAGAGCGAAATCAGACGCGCTCATTTTTCGGACGCTGCAGGAAAAAAGTCTTACCAAAACAAAGTTACTGGGTTAATATTTTTCACGTTTCCTTGGTTGGCAGATGCACAGGGGACCTGATTATAGCACTTAAAACCTGGAAAAGTAAAATTTTCATGATGTCACCTTTAACATTGGAGGAAGAGTAAAATTGACATATGTGGTTTCAACAAGCAGATGCATTTACACTTGTCTAGTTTTCATCTGGCGTCCCAGTCACCTCCTGTGGTTTAAATCCGCCTCGAAAGCATTTCGGAGGGAATTTACACCTGGTCTTTTCACGATCGGATCGTCATATCCAGAGGTTGTGTTTGGGAAATGGACGTATGAGTGCTGCCAGCATTGCTGCAGAGGTTGAAGGGGTGGGGGGTCAGCCTGTCAGTGCTAAGACCATACGCCGCACACTGCATCAAATTGGTCTGCATGGCTGTCGTCCCAGAAGGAAGCCTCTTCTAAAGATGATGCACAAGAAAGCCCGCAAACAGTTTGCTGAAGACAAGCAGACTAAGGACATGGATTACTGGAACCATGTCCTGTGGTCTGATGAGACCAAGATAAACTTATTTGGTTCAGATGGTGTCAAGCGTGTGTGGTGGCAACCAGGTGAGGAGTACAAAGACAAGTGTGTCTTGCCTACAGTCAAGCATGGTGGTGGGAGTGTCATGGTCTGGGGCTGCATGAGTGCTGCCGGCAATGGGGAGCTACAGTTCATTGAGGGAACCATGAATGCCAACATGTACTGTGACATACTGAAGCAGAGCATGATCCCCTCCCTTCGAGGACTGGGACGCAGGGCAGTATTCCAACATGATAAAGACCCCAAACACACCTCCAAGACGACAACTGCCTTGCTAAAGAAGCTGAGAGTAAAGGCGATGGATTGGCCAAGCATGGGCATCCTCAAAAGGAAGGTGGAGAAGCGCAAGGTCTCTAACATCCACCAGTTCTATGATGTCATCATGGAGGAGTGGAAGAGGATTCCAGTGGCAACCTGTGAGCTCTGGTGAACTCCATGCCAAAGAGGGTTAAGGCAGTGCTGGAAAATATGGTGGCCACACAAAATATGACACTTGGGCCAATTTGGACATTGTAACTAGGGGTGTTCTCACTTTTGGGCCAGGGGTTTAGACATTAATGGTAACTCTGTTTGAGTTATTTTGAGGGGGGGGGGACAGCAAATTTACACTGGTTATACAAGCTGTAACTCACTACTTGAAAATTGTAGCAAAGGTGTATTCTTCAGTGTTGTCACATGAAAAAGATATAATAAAATCATTTACAAAAAGGGAGTGTATCACTTCTGGGAGTCAGAGTGGGGTTTTTTTTTTTTTTTGGGTATTTTGCCCTAAGTTCATAATTTTTCAAAAACAAACGTTAGCAAAGTTTGCATAGGCTATTTTCTGGCTATTGTGATAATGTTCAATAAAAGATTCTGTCATTACAATGTTATAAAAAATATTTATTTTCAACTACAGAAAGAAAAAGTAAAGCATTTGAAAGGCATTGAAGGAGATCAAATAAGTTAAAATAATTTGACACGTAGTACATATTTTATTATATGATATGTTTAATATCATGTTTTTAAATATGATGATTTCATTATAAAATATGGTGATTATCTCTAAGGTGGACACCCAACATAATAGGCTATATAATATTTACCATCTGAATCTAACCATGCAATGTCAACAAATGGAAAAGTCAGCCAATTCTATTAATTATCATGTTAAATATTGTGACTTTTCGCCCCAACAGCGGGGCACTTTTCCCACAAATACCATCCTTCGACATATTCTTCTAGTTATTGGAAAAAATGTTGACTTTAATCTTAAAACACACTGGATAATCATTAAGAAACTTTGTCTCAAAATATATTCAATAATTTTAGCGATTCTCATGTGCTACTTAAATCTACAACATTAAAAAAAAAATTAGCACAGAATCAACTACACTAAAACACATCACTGCCAGGAGTTATTACCCAAACTTCAAAGGCCTGTTTAAAATATTAAAACTAGAGGCATTTATTAACTTTAAGATTACTTGTTATCATGTAAACTATATGTACAGAATGTTTATGGACGGTGGACCGAGGGGGAACACGGCAGCATCACAGCATGCTGCCAATATCAAAGGCCAGGACAGACAGTTGTCGGAGAACCAACTGAAAAGCGGGACCGAATGAACAATACTCGTCTGTATTTGCAGTACACAAGCCGCGTTCAGCTGTGCGACAAACACTGCCAGTGTGAAAGCACAATGGCCGCGCGCTGCTCCCGCTCTGCATATACGCGCCGCTTCTGCTCTGCTTACGCATGCGGTGTGAAACCAGCCTAAGATGCTCCTTTTATACCCAAACATGATAACTCACAATTTAAAAATTACTGCCTGTGAACTGTTTCAAAACAGTTTAATTAGGATATTCTATGTTCTGTCACGTTTATTTTGCCTCGTTTTTTGAAGTGTATTGCAGCCATCAAAATTAAAATGTCTTTGTTTTTACTAAATGCATTTAAGGTGGTCAGTGAAGGGTTTATAAGTCTTTTCTTTGTGCTCTTGTAAATTTAAATAAGACCGAGAATTAACAAACCACATATTCTCAATTTCATGGCATTTTAAAACGCATCCCAACCTTTTCTGATTTGGCGTTGCATATATGACATTATTTCTCCCTTCTGTGGAACAAATCCACCTCTGTGAAATAAATAACAGTAAGTAATATTAATAACTCCAAAATATTTATAAGAGGTTTTATATTTTATATAAACCTTTTTATGTATAAGGTTTTTTTTTTTTTGTATAAAATATCAAACCAGCAGAAGTTCTTACAAACTGAAATTATATTACAGATTTCCAGTTAAATGTCTTCATGAAACTACATAAAATAATTGCAAAACAGGAAGAGCATTCTCTCTTGCTTCGGCAGACAAGAGAGGAAGACACAGGGCCAGAAAACCAGTTACCTGACTTGCTCTCCTTTGAGGATAAGCTGAGGGTGGACGTAGAGCTCCAAAGAAAAACAGTTTAAAATTTGACATTCTTATTTGCAGCTGAACTGTTCTGTGTGTATGCATAGGATTTGACAATTCCATTTAAGTTAAATGCCTTTCTACAATTGGAGGACCAAACTATGGAGAGACAGTGTGGCGAATCATGAGAAAAATCACTTCCTCAGAAGTTTGGTCACAGTTTATCCTCAAAGGAAGGAAGGGGAAGAGGAGACTTGAAGAACTGTTTATTGAGTTCTAATAAGTATAAAAAATCAACAGTATTTGCATTTATTTTATTGTATATTCTATTGTATTTTCAATTATTTTGGATTTAATATCAAGAGGCATTGCATTATAGTGACAGAATTCTACATGATTGGCAATACAAATGGGATGAATACCTGTGTGTTCAAATGTAAAGTATACTTGTTTATCTCTAAAAACTTTACTTAAACCATTTATGGGCAATAATGAAATCACAACCTGGGTCTACTAGCATGGATGCTGAAATCCAGATTGCAGAGACCCTTAAACATGCACCAGGTCTGGTTGGGAGAAAAGCTAATGCGAGTATTTTGACAATGTATTATATTACTGACAATATGTATGTATAATATATTATACTTTTTTTCTTGCCCAGCCAACATTTTCACTGGCCTTGCCACAAAAATAAATTGGCTGTTTTTTTTTATTTTTTTATATTTTGTTGTTTTTGATCCTTGTTATCTTGTAGTCTCATAAATAAACTTATGGCAAAAATTGATACTAGTTAAATATAAGGTAAATATATAGGGTTACCGCGGGGTCTTAATGTAGTTGTATGAAATTTAAGGCCTTAAAAAGTCTTAAATTGTACAAGAAAGTCGTAATTATGATTTCAAGAGGTCTTAAATTTGGGGACGGAATGACCAGAGTTGTGATATAGCTTAATGTGACGATTAAACTTCAAAAGGCTATGATTTCATCGAATAAACATGAGCACTGCACGTTCATAGTCCGGTGCTGCTGCTTTATATTCTGCCGTTACTGGGGAAACCATTATATTTCTACGAAACGCTTCACCTGCTGGCAGAGAATGAAAGTGCATTTTCAATAAAACTGTTGTTTTGTTCAGACAAATGCAAAAATCGACCCATGTTTTTACCCTGCAAACACACATAGCTTTAAATGTGAACTGGTGGATCCATAATAACACAATGCATTATAAAAATCTAAACGGTATAGGGGTGTGCGATTAGTATGATCTACGATAATATCATAATTGTTCTTTTAATGATGTGCTATTTGATTTTATCGAGTATATCGCGAAAAGCAAACAAAACACACCTACAGAGTGCACACATACAATAAGTGATGAAGTCTAGTAGGTTAGACTAGTGCGTGTGCGTGTTTGCGTTCTTTCACTGCATGAATCAGTCTATTCAAATGCATTTAGAATTCTCACATAATTTAAGATGTGGGGCAAAAAATGTTTATATTTATTAGTGCTGTCAATTGATTAAATTTTTTTTAAAACTAATTAATCGCACATTTTTCTAAAATTAATCGCGATTAATCCCACCTAACATAAAATAATAATTTCACATTCAATTTTCAAATTAATGTACAAACAACATAAATACAGTATTTTTTTTATATTTGTTTAATGGCATCTTTTTTTGACTGAAGGCCAGTATCAATGATACCACTACTGATTTCGCTTAAAATTCCCCCCCATATTTAACAATTGACTATAGCCATTCAACATTACAGAATAATTGAGAACTATCAATTTGAACATTTATTAGACTTTAAAACATAACTTCTAATTTAAGTGAACTTAAACAATCTTCACATAAACCCATTATAACAAATGTCATATTTACCTGTGCACTTCAGCAGAAATATACAGAAATTGAAGTTATCAAACACTAAATTCTAAAATAAATATAGATGAATCCTATAAAAGTCTATGAAGCTATAAAAGCTATAAAAGTTTTTTTTCCCTTTTTTTAAAAAAAATGATCTGTTCTTTGTCTTTTTAAAAGAGCATAATAGGACCCCTTTAATCAAAGTCATGATTTTGTTTTGGGGGTTTTAATAGGTTGTTCGAAAAACATATTTTTCACATATTTTACATTATTAAAACACCTCTCTCCCCAGCCTGGCATGGAACTGCGTGAATAGTTCGGTATCAAAAACGGCCCCACCTTAGGAAATACGAAATTGCTGTGATGGGTAAGCTGGGCCAGTGGGTGTGTGATTGGACACCACGCGGACGCCTGGTCGGGAATGTGTCATGCCCCTTCCCATAGCCGGCTGCGAGCTCCGTGTGTAAATATTGCGTCAAAATCAATTTGAGCGCGATTTAAACCCGGATTGTTGTAACCACTCTAAGTTTGTCTGCCTTGGGGAAACTAGCGAGTCTCCGACATATAGTGATAATACTCGTTGCCTTCTCTAGTTCAGTTCAACCAGGTCTCATCCCATTCGTCGTATTTGTGATATCACAAATATCGACGAAATGTGCGTTGTAGTCCAAACGAGTTGTTCATGGTAGTTTTTGAAAAGTGATTTCTGTTAAATAAAATCTCCTTTTGAATTGGAGCTTTGTAACTTAGCAGATCTTTTTTTTTATGCTCAAACAGCAACATTACAGGCTAACTAAAGTTGAAAAAGTGAAAAGCATAATAGGAATTAATAGACATCACAGCAGCTGGTTATTAGGTTGTTTTGGCTGCTATTTCTTTAAGAGCTGTCGCTGCTGAACGTGACGCGGATCCGATAAGCATCACATTTTCTCTCAACCGTGCTGGGCTGCTCCAGGACAGTTTTAAAAACCACTGCATTTCAGAGACATGTTCTCAAATGTGACTCATATAAAATATATTACATGCATGCACAGTTTTAAGGCACCTTTTAATCACCTTTTTGGTAACTTCATGACTTAACTGACTTTGACATTGCATTCACGTAGTTTATTTCACGCTTTGATATGAAAGGATACAGCGTGCACCGGCGTATTTTGACACCACTAATATTTTATATAATTTCATGTAGTTAATAGCACACGAAGAGTACCGTTTTTTTTTTTTTTCTCCCAAAAGTCAGCATGTTTACAAATGTTGAATTAATTTTATACAAAAGCCACAGCGCTGTTTTGCTTACTAGAACCAGGAAGTACGACCAAATTAGACCGGTTCTGTCAACAATGCACTGGCTCCCTATTAAACATAGTATAAAATCTTGCTAATTACTTATAAAGACCTGAATGGTTTAGCACCTCAGTATTTGAACGAGCTCTTGTTACATTATAGTCCTCCACGTCTGCTGCATTCTCAAAACTCTGGCAATTTGATGATACCTAGAATATCAAAATCAACTGCGGGCGGCAGATTTTTTTTCTATTTAACGCCCAAACTCTGGAATAACCTACCTAACATTGTTCGGGAGGCAGACACACTCTGTCAGTTTAAATCTAGATTAAAGACCCATCTCTTTAACCTGGCCTACACATATGCCGGTATCAAATTCTCATGTTATTCTAATGCTTTTATCACGGTATACGGTATTATCACGGTATTATCACGGTATTGAAAATTACGTTTAAAAAAAAAAGCGTTGTCATAATCCAGTATAACAGGTTTAATAACTTTTTCTTATAACAAAAATAACTGAACATTTCAATGCAATAAAGCAATACAGAAAAATGTATACAGTTAAAAGTTTTACACAGATTAAAGTGCACTATAAACTATAAAGACCAATAGGTATCACTTTACAATAACGAAAACGCTTTCAAACAATCTAGGGCATGTTGTAGTCCAGATTAAAATGTAAAAAAAAGATTAAAAATTAAATAGCCTATTAAGTCTAAATATTTTAAGTATTTGGCGCTGTGATGAACACATAGCAAATACACAAATCTGAATGGCTGTTTAAATAATTTAAAAATGATTCAGAAACAAAGTAGTGCAGCTGCTTTGTTTACAGGGTTTCCGGGGTAACGGCTGCATTTAAATGTATTATTATTATTTCTGCAGTTTAGCGCCATCTGCTGTCAGAGAGCATACAGCGATGTTGTGCATTTTGACCAGTTGATGAGAAAAGTATATAAAATAATAAATAATTTTATTAATATATAACTATTCACGGTATTTAGAAGTGCCCACAATAACAATACCGTGCATATTCATTACTGTGATTTATTGCATTACAAAGACTGGACAAGTCTTACACATAACACACTAACACATTTCTAATATTCAAATCTGTTAAAGGATTTTTAGGCTGCATTAATTAGCACAACCGGAACCGGGAACACTTCCCATAACACCCGATGTACTTGCTACATCGTTAGAAGAATGAATCTACGATAATATTAGTCTGTTTCTCTCTTATTCCGAGGTCACCTTAGCTACCAGATCCAGTCTGTATCCATATCAGATGGTCACTGCAGTCACCCGGAACCAGTACATATTCAGACCAGATGGTGGATCAGCACCTAGAGATGACCTCTACAGCCCTGAATGTCAGCGGAGACCAGGACAACTAGATGAGCCCCAGAGACAGATCCCCAGTGAAGACCTCGTCTCCTAGACGGCCACCGGGACAAGACCATAGGAACCAATTGAGTCCTCTGCACAATGTGACTTTGCTGCAGCCTGGAATTGAACTGCTGGTTTTGTCTAGCCAGAGGAGAACTGGGCCCCCGACTGAGCCTGGTTTCTCCCAAGGTTTTTTTCCATTCTGTCACCGATGGAGTTTAGGTTCCTTGCTGCTTTCGCCTCTGGCTGGCTTAGTTGGGGACACTTAATTTCCAGCGATATCATTGACTTGATTGCAAAGATACTATTTAAACTGAACTGAGCTGGATGATGACCTCGCTGAATTCAATGATGAACTGCCTTTAACTGAAAATTGAGTGTTTACTTTTGTCACTTTGCATTATTGACACACTATTTTCCTAATTAAAACTGTACAGTTGCTTTGACACAATCTGTATTGTTAAAAGCGCTATATAAATAAACGTGAATTAACTTGACTTTGAATCAATTGTTTAAATGATTCTGTTCAATTGCAATAACTCATTTATTAGTGATTTGCTGCTAACTAGTGGCAGTTTTAATTTCACATTTAAAGGTGTAATAGGTGATTGTCTTCAGAAACATTTTTTATTATGTTGGTTGAAAGTCTCTTCACATCCCGATAGCAACTACTAATTTAAGTGTATAACGTATCATCTGTATTTATATATTCTGTGGAAGGCGTAGGACCAAGAAATGTTCGTCCAATCAAAGCTTTCCTACCTGCCTGTCAACTTATGTATCTGCATACCTCTGCGCACCCGGTTCGCGCAGACAGGACACGTCATCAGCGCGTTCACGCACGCTGTGCAGACAGAGCGAGTATGGGAAAAAAAACTCAAGGAAGCAAAGTTGTGGTACTTTTTTTTTTTTTTTTTTTTTTTCTAAAAACTCAAGCACAATCAACGAACTCGATCCGTACGACACAAAGAGTGGTCCGATGATCTTAACGAGCTACCGCACGTAACTTTCCCTGATGTATTTTCTTACCTTGTTTGTGGTGTCAGTGCGTGCACATTTGAGCAATTCAAAAATTATAAATCTCTCGAGGCCCACCTGCAATTTACATATGGATGGGTGCAGGACCTTCAGATTTTCTGCGTCAACGAGCAGAAAACGGTTGTTCGCACAAAGGTATGTAATAAAATGCACGTTTCTGTCACTCATCACTCTTATAATCAGCAGCACATTTTAGTCATGAGAGTTTGCTTTTCTGTCTATATCTATCTGGCTGCCCACGGTGTGTGTGTGTGTGTGTGTGTGTGTGTGTGTGTGTGTGTGTGGTGGTGTGTGTGTGTGTGTGTGTTGCGTGTGGGGTGTGGGTGTGTGTGGGTGTTGTGTGTGTGTGTGTCTATTTAGTGTGAGGCCTGTTCATAAAACATGATTAGAGATATTTGTCTTATTAATTATTCATTTTGTACTTACCTTAGTATTTTTTATATATCATAGGTTTTGCACTGTCAACGCCTTAATGAACCTCCGCTCAAGCCGTGGGTGATCCTCAGCTCCAGTGGCCAAGTGGAGTGTGCAACACTGCACATACATGGCTGGCATAGCAGAGTCTTGCACACTTGTTGGGCCTCTCCTTTTTAAAATCGAAGCAGCAGTCCGGATATGGGGTCACTGATGTTCCAGCCTACTGGATGATGCCCGCTAATGTTGATGAGGTCCAAGCAGAGGTGAGCCACAAGATCGACTTCACCTCTGGTGCAGCTAAGAGAGTGGCACTTGACAAGTGCATCAGTGGGGAGAGAGGAATGTCAGGGATACGTACTCGTTTAGGCTCCACGAGTCATTGTGCACATGAGCCCACACTTTCAGACTTGTCACCCCTGTTTCAGATTTTGTACACTCACAGCAAGGCCGTTTGTCTTTCTGGGATGGAGGAGTATTACCATCATTATATCGACCCAGTTAAGCCACATGTAGTGCCAAAGTCCCTACAGCATCTTCGTGACCCAGGAAAGGATGGCTGTGATCTACCTGTCCTGTTCCAGCATTGCAACACCTGGTAGCAGTAACAGAGACACAGGCAGCTGAAATTGATCATCTGTCTGGTTCACATCAAGAGCAGGAAGAATAACAGCTTCCAATATGCATGCCGTTGTGTCCGAGAAACGGTGTTGAGAAACCAGCCACAAGATCAACTGTGTCAATAGTGTGCCATCCCAAAACAACAGCAACCTCAGCTGCCATCAGATGGGGGATAGACAATGAAGTTTAACACTGTTACATAAATACACGTGTTGTATTTGCACTACACTTGCACTGAACTTCTAAATGTAATTGTTTTCTATTTTACTTTTTAACATATTGCATTATCTATGTTCTTGATACTTGAATGTTACACTGCTGTTACATGTTACTCCTGTTGTATTTGCACTACAAGTGCACTGAACGTATAAATTAATTTGTTTTTCTATTTAACTTTTTTACTTATTGCCTAACCTGTGGTCTTGATACTTGTTTACCTAATTACCTTTTATGTGTTGCACTGCCCCTTTACTTGTAAACTGTACACATTTACCTCAGTGTGTTATGATGCACAAATAAAGAGATACAGAATTAATACATTTTGCCGTTTATTATTGTAACGGGTGGTATGCAATATGCATAACACTCATAACTGACAAAGTGACAGAACCCTGCACTGTTAGCTGATAAAGTTTGCGGTGTAACTATAACTCCATTGCTAGTGGTAAAATAACAACAGTTAAACGTGTTTCGTTTATAACTTACCTTTGTGAAAATGGCGTGAACAAACAAGCGTGTTTCGGGAAATGTTGTTGAAGGTGATGCTGCTACCAAGCCATGTGACACCGATGTTAACTCTGAGACCTGAGATCCAAGGTGCTGTTTCCAGGTGGGAAAGCTGAAAAATCGCACTTTGAAATTCTTTTTCCAACGGTGGTAAAGTTAGTTTGACGTTTGACATTCATTAGACATTCTGT
Organism: Sinocyclocheilus anophthalmus; assembly: GCA_018155175.1. Taxonomy (NCBI): domain Eukaryota; kingdom Metazoa; phylum Chordata; class Actinopteri; order Cypriniformes; family Cyprinidae; genus Sinocyclocheilus; species Sinocyclocheilus anophthalmus. The sequence continues at coordinate 483,473 of JADLZN010002967.1, forward strand.
TTTTTTTTTGCCAATTAAACTCTTTGCAGCTGTTATGTTTTGAGCCCAAACTAACTCGGATAGACATACAGGTGCATCTCAATAAATTAGAATGTCGTGGAAAAGTTCATTTATTTCAGTAATTCAACTCAAATTGTGAAACTCGTGTATTAAATAAATTCAATGCACACAGACTGAAGTAGTTTAAGTCTTTGGTTCTTTTAATTATGATGATTTTGGCTCGCATTTAACAAAAACCCACCAATTCACTATCAACAAATTAGAATACTTCATAAGACCAATAAAAAAAAAAAAAAACATTTTTAGTGAATTGTTGGCCTTCTGGAAAGTATGTTAATTTACTGGACATGTACTCAATACTTGGTAGGGGCACCTTTTGCATGAATTACTGCATCAGTTCAGCGTGGCATGGATGGTGATCAGTTTGTGGCACTGGTGATGGTGGTATGGAAGCACGGTTCTTTGACAGTGGCCTTCAGCTCATCTATATTTTTTGGTCTCTTGTTTCTCATCTTCCTCTTGACAATACACCATAGATTCTCTATGGGGTTCAAGTCTGGTGAGTTTGTGGCCAGTCAAGCACACCAACACCATGGTCATTTAACTAATTTTTGTTTCTTTTGGCAGTGTGGGCAGGTGCCAAATCCTGCTGGAAAATGATATCAGTATCTTCAAAAAGCTGGTCAGTAGAAGTAAGCATGAAGTGCTCCAAAATTTCTTAAATGGGTTCAGTGACGTTGGTTTTCAAAAAAACAAAATGGACCAACACCAGCAAATGACATAGCACCCCAAATCATCACAGACTGTGGAAAATAAACACTGGACTTCAAGCAACTTGGGCTAGGAGCTTCTCCACCCTTCCTCCGACTCTAGGACCTTGGTTCCCAAATGAAATACAAAACTTGCTCTCATCTGAAAAGAGAACTTTGGACCACTTGGCAACAGTCCAGTTCTTCTTCTCCTAAGACCAGGTAAGACGCCTCTGACATTGTCTATGGTTCAGGAGTGGCTTAAAAAGAGGAATAAGACAACTGTATTCCTTGACACGTCTGTGTGTGGTGGCTCTTGATGCCCTTGACCCCAGCCTCAGTCCATTCTTTGTGAAATTCACTCAAATTCTTAAATCGATTTTGATTGACAATCCTCATAAGGCTGCAGTTATCTCGCTTGGTTGTGCATCTTTTTCTTCCACAATTTTTCCTTCCACTCAACTTTCTGTTAAACATGCTTGGATACAGCAATCTGTGAACAGCCAGCTTCTTTGGCATTGAATGTTTGTGGCTTACCCTCCTTGGGTGTCAATGATTGTCTTCTGGACATCCGTCAGATCAGCAGTCTTCCCCATGATTGGGTAGCCTAGTGAACCAAACTGAGAGAAAATTTTGAAGGCTCAGGAAACCTTTGCAGGTGTTTGATTTGATTAGCTGATTGGCATGTCACCATTTTCTAATTTGTTGAGATAGTGAATTGTGGGTTTTTGTTAAATGTGAGCCAAAATCATCACAATAACAAGAACCAAGACTTAAACTACTTCAGTCTGTGTGCATTGAATTTAGTTAATACACGAGTTTCACAATTTGAGAATTACTGAAATAAATGAACTTTTCCAAAACATTCTAATTTATTGAGATGCACCTGTAAATATATGCCCTTTACAAGGCGTTACAGTTGTAGGGATGTGTTTTAACAATTTAACTATGTGACATTATAATAAAAACCAATACTAAAATGTTCAAAAAACATCCCTGTTATTGCACAAAGCTTATGTGTTTTATAATAAGTTTTACCAACTTTTAATGTATGCAAGAAATAAAAAAATTAAACGACAACCACCCATTTGATCTAAAAGGTACAACCAACTGTAAAATATTCAGAAAATTATTCCCTATAATGCACCACAAGGCTTGGTTTTGCAGATTATGCCTGTATTGTTTTTATATTCAGTACTGAATCCATATTTTTCATGTTTTATATACTTTACTCACTTAAATTCATTAAACTGACACTATTTCAGATAAAGCTATCCAACCAATTTATAATGCACATGGTTCAGTTTTCAGATTATTAATCAGTTTTTTTTACAGTACTGAACCCATTTATATCCATGATACTTGAACACCATTTAAAATAAATATTACACCAACTATATTTTCCAGCTCATTAACGGAGGGAGTTGGTGTGTATATAGAATATTAAAATAATAAAGTTTTCTAGACATCCTGGAACCCAGTTCAAACATAACTGGAACACATACATACATGCATACACACACACACAACCCCACACAAGACAGACAGAGACACGACACATGTAGCCTCTAGAGGGATTTACATTAAACAACAACATATTGTGTGAATTAGGTACTTTTTTATTGACGTGAAATTGTTGCAAAAATGTCACTGCTCTTAACAACAGTTGACATTGAACATGAATACATACATAAAGTAGTAAAACACAAAATAAAAACAAAAAATAGGTGTGATGAAGACAAAGTTCCAGTGAAATATCTTCACAATACTCTGATGTCTTTAAGTCCATCATTTTGGTGTGACTGAGTGGCAGTTTCTCTTTGCAGAGGATGAGGTTGTGGAACAGGATGCATCTGAAATAAACAATTGAGCTTAGAGTTGTCCATTTGTTTATGTAAAAAACAATATCTAAAGGCCAAAAGCAAAAATGGACAGAATGTGACAAAAGAGCAACAAAATATTGTTGTGACAAGTCCCGGTAAGTCTAACGCAGTATACATAGCAATTCTTTTTTTATAATAATTAAAAAGAAAACAAGTAGATAGAAAAGAAATAGACAACAGCTTAGAGGCTCGTGTTAGAGGGGGCAATATTATTATTTTTTATCATATAAAAAGAAAACGCGTAGATAGAATAGAGAGTTCTAGTGTTTTCTAACAATATGTATTATAAATTCAATGTCTCTGTTACTTACAGAGAGAAATATCCTCATCCTAACAGAGCTGCTCACACTTACAGTATATATGACCAAAAACAGAAATGAACATGTTTATTTGGAAACCCGTATACAATTTAAAGTTATATTGGATTAAATTTAAGAATGAAATCATTTACCTGTTGAGTGTGTGTTGACAGTCTGTGTAGTTGGATAGCTGAGCTCCAGAAAATCAGTAATGATGAGCTTTGTCAGTTACAGATTTGAAAAGCAAAAGGGCGGGAATAAAGAACTCTAAACTCTAACACAAATAACCATTTCAGCATAAAAGGGTTCTTCAGGATGCTGTGTTTCTAAATAGAGCCATTACTACATATAAAGAACCATTTAAGAACCATCTTTTTTTAGAGTGTATATATATGTGTGTGTGTGTGTGTGTGGATCCTTCATATATATATATTTTATTTTATTTATGTATTATGTATGTGTGTGTTTTGTGTGTGTGTATGTATATGTGTATATATATATATATATAAATTAAATAACGATTAGATTTATATATACTATATATAGGAATACATATAGTTCATGTATATGGTCCTTGCCTTCAGTTTAATGTATTTGAAAGGGTTGTCAGGATGCCTAAAAAAATAAAAAGTTCAGTACTCGATGCACAAGTGGTGTTCAAGTTTCATGGATATAAATGGGTTCAGTACTGCCCAAAAAAAATAAAGATTAATAATCTGAAAACCAAACCTTGTGCATTATAGGGAATAATATTTATAGATTTTTACAGTAGCTTTGATACCTTTATCTCAAACGGTGTAAGAGTTAAATGAATTTATGTGGGGTACAGTATAAAAACATATGAACAAAATATTGATTCGTAGTATATAAAAACACACGGTAATCAGAAAAAAACAAACCTTGTGCATTCATAGGGACTAATATTAAGATACTTTACTGGTGTTTTATACCTTTATCTCAAAACGGTGTTAATTTAAAGTGGGTACAGTATATAAAACATATAAAAAACAATATGGTTTCAGTACTGTATATAAAAACAATACAGGCATAATCAGAAAAAACAAAGCTTGTGCATTATAGGGAATAATATTTATAGGTTTTTACAGTTTTGTTATCAACGGTGTCAGAGTTGAATTAATGCATGTGGGTACAGTATATAAAACATGAAAAATATTGATTCAGTACTGTATATAAAAACAATAAAGGCATAATCAGAAAAAACAAGCCTTGTGCATAAGGAATATTATGAATATTGTACAGTTGGTTTGATACCTGTATCTCAAACGGTGTCAGAGGTTAATTAATTTAAGTGGGTACAGTCATAAAAACTATATATATAAAAAAAATATGGATTCAGTACCGTATATAAAAACAATGAAGGCGTAATCTGAAAAAACAAGCCTTGTGCATTATAGGGAATAATATTCTGAATATTTTACAGTTGTTTTGATCGCCACATGATGGCGCTAAGAATTCACTGTTATTCACGACGCTGCATATCCAAGCTCTGAATACTACACACAAATAAGTTTATGAAGAATGACTAGGATAAACTACAACTAATTTAGTTTATTAAGATTTTCTTTTATAAAGTATTTCTTCTCTCGCCGAGTTCACTGAGTTGCTGAGCTGAGCTGAGGCAGCCACTCACGCTAGCTCAGTCCTCGAGCACACGACGTCACGTGAACTTGGGCGCTCTTTGCCCTCCTCAAACCTTATTGCCCTCCTAGTCTCGATCTGACCACACGACTGCAAGACCGCCAAACGCACCCTGCAGCGAGAATCAAACAAGGCACAATTTCTGGAGTTTACAGCACTTTCATTTCTATTTTTTCAAGGGAAAAAACGGCGACGCTGAAGTCAAGAGAACACGAGTAGAGAGCAGGATTATAGTTAACCCTCACACAGAGGTATGCTGCATTTTTTTAAAAACAAATCTTTTAAAGTTTAGTTGCGAGCAATGTTTGTTGTTATACTAGAGAGTCAAGGTAATAGCGCGCGTGATGAATATTGTGTTCACGATGACGGGAGTTTGTTTTTACTATTTCCCCCCCGTACAAATACTTAGAAACTTATAAATCCACCAACAATATCCTCAGCAATGTTCATTATTCAATAAAGTTAAAACCTAACCTGTAAAACTGCGTATCCTCGCGAATATTTAAAGGGATATTTCAACGAAGAATGAAAATACTGTAAAAAAAATGACGGAACAACCAAAAAACATGTATTTTTTCCAAACAGACTTTCTTCTAGGACAACATGCAAAAATAACCAGGTTGTCATGGACTAAAGAGGTATGACATTCGGACCATCACTTGCGTCTTTTCTCAATACGAAGTGAATGGTGACTGGGACTGTAAAATGTCATGTTCTTCATTTTAAGTAAGAAAGTCATACAGGTTGGAGCAAAGAGACGAGGAGATGAGTATATGCTTGTTTTTTTTTTTTTAAGAGTGAACTACCCTTTTAAGTCTTTAAAAAAAGTTGATGTTATTAAGTGATCAGTATAAAGTTTCAGGACACAGTTCAATTTCCACTCATGTAACTTTTCCCTCTCTCTTTTGGTTCAGACAAGGTTCAGAATGATTACTGAGTGATATGAATGTACTTCATTAAGTGGATCGTGGAGACAGAGCCGGGGTACAATCTAGCGGGTGGAGACTCGTCTCCAGCAATAACAATATCACTCCTCTCTGGAAAAGACGGAATGAAAATGACATGAAGCCCAAGCCCAGACCTCTCAGTTACCAGTTGGATGGAGTTCTCATGACAGACTTTCCTGTGGATGATAGGTGCACCTTCACTCTCACTCAGCCGGCTGATAAGGTTACCACCACTGCATCAAACACTACAGTGCTGAAACACACCCTCAACAAACCCACAAGGAAGGCTAGGGTTGTTCGGAGCATCAGTATTGGGTATTTATCAAATGGACGGTTTTCGCTGTCAAAGTTCACTAAATCGGATGATGAAAAGAATGAGGAGGCTACTTCTTCCCCTAAAACACCAACGTTGCCCACCAAGAACGGGAATGGCCTCAGTGTTTGGCATGACATAACAGAGCCTCTCAAACGTCTCTCCAGTCAGTTCACTCTTACCTCTCAAAGGGATCAGATTGTTTTCGGGAATGCGTCTCCACCGCCAGACACTGCTTCACCAAAACATAATGTGTCACCTCAGAACTTCACACGTTCACCTCCACTCCAGTCGCAGGATGCCCATGGGTCTACCGTCGGCCTCAGCAGCTCCCCTTCTCACAGTTCCACCTCCAGCATCCCCTCCATCTCCTCCAATCTTAGCCTTCCCTCAGACCCCCCCACACCCCGCACCCCATCCCCTGCCGAGAGGCCAGGGGGCATCCTGTTGCAAAGGCAGAGTTCAGAGTCACCTCAGGGCTCAGAGGGCAAGCGGCCCTCTTCCCCAATCATACTGAGTACCCATAGTTCCGCAGCGCAGAAGATCGGCACCCAGCAGATCATCCCCAGGGGTCTGGTCTCTGACACACGCTTCAGCAAGCCCTCTCAGAAGTTTTTGGACACTGGTAAAAGTGCCTTCCGTCCACGAAGCATGTTTGAGACTGGGTCTTTTTTCTCCACCAGTAAGGAGGATGAGCTGAATGGAGATGAGAATGCAGGACTGCTGACAAGAGGCCAGCGCTCCAAATCATATCGCCGAGCAATGGTCAGTAGTGTTGACTTAGATGTGCCATCTTTAGACCCAAAGGACAAACGACTGCCCCAGCCTGTGCTAAAAGGAGTCGCTGAGGAGGGGCCATCTTGCGTGAGTCCATCCAAGAGCAAAGTGAGTTGAACTCTAAATGTTGAGTAAAAAGTTATTTTACTTCTTCCTGCTAATGGCTAATGGCTATGGTGTTATAGTGGTTAAACACAAGATAAAGGGCAATAGGGGTGTGCGATATTGTGGAAAGATGTCTAGAATCGCTAGCGCACTGTGACAACGAGGGCCCCAGCGCCTCCAAATCATATCAGCCGAGTCAATGCGTCAGTAGTGCTATGCTAGATGTGAGCATCTTTAGACCGAGAAGGCACACACAAACGACTGCCCCCGCTGGCGTACGCTTAAACTGCCATGAAGTAGTCGCCTGAGCGACCAGCGGCCATCTTGCGTTGTGTGAGATTCCTATGCCCTAACGTGTGAGCCCAAAGCGGACAAGTTGAACTTAAGTTGCAGGCTCTAAAAATGTGTATTTTACTTCTTCCTAGCTAGTGGCTATATGGCTTATGGTGTATGTGGTTTATTAAACACAAGCAATAAAGGGCAATCAGGGGTGCTGCGGATATGGAAAAAACAAAAGGAAATATAAAAGAAGATTTTGCAATATTCTGAGATTCGTCAATTCAGACCAGAGATATTATAAACTATTGTGCCGGTAGCTTGTCGTGTGTTTGTGCCGGTCTCTCCTTAACCTGTCTGCGTCTTCAGACTCCCGCTGGGCAAGCCCTAGCCCCATACCTAATGTTCCCGGAGTCTGTTAACACGGACTATTATTGGTTTTTATTATTTAAGCCCGTAACTTTTTTCAAAGCATCAGCCAGTCATGGTCAGGACTCATTATTTACCTAACAAACTCTCATAAAAAAAGTGTGCGCCAAAGTAAAGGTTGGTCTATTATTTGTTGTTAGCTTCGTTGTTAACAGCCATTACTCGTTAGACATGCTTAATGGCTTCCAATTCAAAGAAACACATTATTTGTTCAACAACTGTACCACTTATTGTAAGTCCTCTATGCCACTGCCTTCTCTTCAACGCGTCGTTTTAATCAATTAGTAGGAATGCTCGACGACTTGAACGACCTCTGCCGTAGCCATCCAGAGATACTGATTTCCTAATACCTCGGATTTCAGTATTGGCCGATACAGCAAATACCGCCATCTTGTAATTACAGCCCTGAAGCTATGTTTTCGCCCATACGTATTTAAATAAATGATTAGAATTTATATATCTCTGAACCTTGACTCGCGCAACATTTTTTTTTTTTTTTTGATGCTGCGAAACTGATAAAATCATTCTTTCACTAATTAATACTAAGATACAGACCTACCCTTCATTAATAAAGCAAAAATAAAATTCAAACAAAATATAAAAAAAATATAGGCTCTAGCTGTCATAATTATAATCTCATCACTAAAAAAGATTATATCAAACTATTTTTTTTTTTTGGTTGCGATAAGTCGACTGTTTGTGAATTCGGGCTTTATTATTTAATTCTCTGCCGGCCCCATTAGAGACAAAGCTATAAAAAAGTTCAAAATCTAGAAGGACGAAAGATCAAATTTGGCCTCACAATAATTTTTAGAGATCCAAACATTTAGTGTCAGCAAAACCACACGCATCGTTTGTGTGGATACGAAATTAAAAGTGTGTGCAGCTTAAAGTGCATGGTAATATGTTTACACTATTCGCCCTTGTTTGTATTATTATAATATTTCCATTTTATAAAACAGTTTCGCATGATGATAGCTTTTATAATTAGTAGCTTGTATTAATGACAAATAAAATCAAAATACATTTTTTTTTAAATTTGTGCGCATAGCCATATTTTATTTAAGAACTGACGACAACCATAGCACGGACGCTATAGCAGCGCACCCCCACCTATTGGACACACTAATTTCGGAATATCAATATGTAGTCCCGCGGAATATAATTTTTTTCAATGAAACTTGTGCATGAATGCATTTTAAACACATTGTCCGACTATTTCGTGAATATAAGCTATATTACCAGTGTTTCACCCATACCCATTGATTTTGTAGCGCTTTTGACTTCGTTGAATAAACATGAGTTTTTCTTTATTTAGCATTTGGCAGTGCCACGTGCTGTTGCCGACGGCTTTTTTTTTTTCGTTTTTATTGCATGTTTTGCTCAGTGACAAATGTTGAGAAAGCCGACTGTCGTTCAAGAATAGTTTAGCCACTGCCCATTTTTTTATACTGATGTAAAAGGCTTAACGTAGTTCCTTGCCACTGAGCGGCAGCCGATGGACGCGCCTCGTCACCAGCGCCTACTGCCCTGGCCATGCCCTCAGGACGATAGAGTTATGCATTGCAATCAGACTTGTTTTTTTAATAGCCATTGCGTTCCTGAGCATACATGCTTATTTATTTTTGTTGACCTTTTCCTTCTCTATCTTTTCTGCTTTTCTCAGCATACTCGAAGCAAGTTTCCTATCCCGGATTAGGTCAGGTGCCTCCTGTTAATTGCACGTTTTCAATCTCATTAAGAGATATATATGTAGCTACACTACACAGCTCAAATGCGCCCACGTTGGACACTGCAAGATTTTTAAGGTTTCTTAAGAATTCTCTTCTGCTCACCAAGCATGCATCTATTTGATCCAAAATGCACAAACCTGAGTAACATTTTGAAATATTTTACTTATTAAAGCGAAGAGAAAAATAAAACACCAACGGATGCACAGCACAAATAAAACATAAAAAAAAAGAATTAAATAATGACTCTTTCTATTGCTATTATTTTAAAATGTGAATTTCTTCATGTGATCAAAGCTAAATTTCAGCGTCACGTCTCGAGCTAGCCCTTACTCCAGTCTTCACTGCTACATGATCCTTCAGCAATCATTTAATATGCGTGATTATCAAATATTTAACACAGTTGAGTCAAATTTTTCAGGATGCTGTATTGATAGAAGATCCAAAGACACATTTATTTGCAAAAGGTAGGAAAAGCTTTTGTACAGTAACACTATACATTCAAAAGCTTTTTTTAAAATGTATATTATAGAAATTACTACTTTCATTTAGCAAGGATGTTTTAAAGTGATCAAAAGCGGTGACATTAAAGGACATTTATAATGTTACAAAAGATGTGTATATGGCAGATAAAGTGCTTCCTGTATTTTGAACTTTCTATTCATCAAGGAAACCTGAAAAAATTCTACTCAGCTGTTTTCAACATCGTAATAATAATAAATGTTTTTTTGAGCAGCGAATCAGAATATTATAATGATTTCTGAAGGTTGGATCTGGTGTGATGGAGTAATGATGCTATCAGCTCTGCTGTGAGAATCACAGGAATAAAAAATCTTCAATAGAAAACAGTTATTTTAAGTAGTAAAAAATATTTCCAAATGTTACTGTTTTTGCTGTACTTTAGATCAAATAAATGCAGACTTGGTGAGCACAAGAGACTTCTTTTTAAAAACAATAAAAATTCTTACTGTTCAAAAAACTTGGTAATGCGTAGTTAGCTCTATAGTGAGTAAAAAACTTAATATTAATAGGAGAGTCTGAGATTTATTTGACAGTGACTTCACATTTCTTGTTTGTATGAAGGCTAAATACCAATAAAAGGTGAACATTTATTTATTTGTGCCATTTTTTCCCTAAAATATTATGTAGTTTTATAGAAGTAGGTTTCATAGAGTTGGCAAATAAATATTTCATAAGTTTGTAGGTGATTTTTTTTTTTATTTTTCGACATCTGTTGGGATATGTGGCCATTCTTGGATGTTGTATAAGGCTTTTTAAATTATGTGTTCATATTGATAGTCGGATGGAGGTGTACGGCTACCGTAAATAAAAGAAGAGATATATCGTGCTATTTAAATTTTAGGCGGCATACGTCCAGCCATAAAACACATAGGATACTGATAGAGGACAAACAAATACAGTGCACGGCCAGCGAACTGTTTTTATACGTAAACCTCAAGACACGAAGAGCTTGGTCCAATTGAATCGCCATTGGCTTGGTATATTTTTTGGTTATCGCCAGGACTTGAATATATATATCCATTCATATATATATATATATTATATTATATATATATATATATATATATATATATATAAATAAAGTTATGCCATTTCACAAACATATATAATGTTTGTAAAATAGTACAGATTTTTAAATATCTGAAAGTACACTCTAAATATCAGTCAGTCAAGCATTATAATATAATAATCAATATTATTTAATAATAGAACTTTAGTAATTATAATTAAAACTTGATAACCATGAAACTAGGATCTGGTGCCTTTTTTTGTCATTCAGTGTTCTGCTAAAAAAAAACACTGATAAGAGATTTTATTACTTAGTATTATACGAATTCTTACTAATAAGACCAATATAAACAACGCACCTTTCTAAAGGGGCATTAATGAGCATCTGGAATTCTTATGAATTTATGGGGTGTGTGTGTTGCTTCGATACTGATTTCCTCCTGATAATCAAACTAGGCCGATAATACGGCCCGTGAGCGGCCAGCCAATGAGATTGTCTTTGTGCATTAGTTCCGCCTCTACTACAGGAAAACTTCCGGGACGTTCTTATAAAGACGTGAAGAGACTTCCAAGGAATCTGTTATTTTTACGGAATAATACACAGCAAGTTGCATTATTCTTTTAATGTAGCGCACAATTCTGCAGCCCTCCTTGTATGTTTTTTATAGACTCGTCGTGATCTTTGTCTCAACACGTGGAGAGGAGGCAGAGAATAAAGAGACGGCCGAGTCGTGCGCCTTCACATAGAGCCTCTTACGTTACACCAATTACACCTAACACAGGTGTGTGCCGCTTCTTCAAATGAATCTGAAAAATAATCAGATCGCTGCCACGCCGAGAGTGAAACATCTGAAGCGATCAGTCAGACGTGTTCTCGCCGCGGCAGTGGCAAAAATATTATATCTGTGCTATCATCATAGCTCAGCGGCATCCAACTCAAACAACTGGCGGTTTTAAAACTCGGAATTGATTAGCCCAATGGCTTACTAGGTTAGACCATTTAGATCGTCCCAGATGTGACTAGATTTAGATCGATATGCGAGTGATTTTAATCGCAATGGTAGAGGTCCGCCTTGCGAGTGCCCTGCAAGTGGCACGAAGCGCTGTACGTGCTTCGTGTTAAAATCTGCAAAGCACAAAGGGAAGAGAAATGAATGGGTAGTGTATTTTATCTGTGCAACAGTTATTGAGCCTTTGTTTTAACGGTTTTAAATTTCAGTTACTGTGCACGTTAAAGTCTTTAGTCTTTTCTACGCCCGTGTTTTATTCTCACAGAAACCCGTTCCTTGCGCTGAGACAAGTAAACAAAGACAATCATTAAACTCTTTTTATTGAAGAAGGTATGAAGCCCACCCTCCGGCGTTGGTGTCAAAACTCATTTAGAAGCCGATCGGTGATGTGCAAATCAAGTATTACTGGGAACACAGCTACGGAAGATCTGGACTGTTTTTCCTCGTTGATGGCTTTACGCAGGCTGACGCTGTAAACAACGCTTTATGATTGGCAGAGGTTAAAGTTTGTGTGTAAGATTGAATAACATTACGATGACTTGACAGCCACAGCGCGAGAATAAGATAATTTTTTGCGAGGAAAAGAGTTTGTGTGAACTTTATGTAAGGGACTTAAATTCTATATGGGTGCTCACATTAAGCCTATAGTTATGGCCCTTCTAGAAGCATCTAGCAATGCACGAGCAATGAATCACACATCATAGATAATAAAACAAAAAAATATCGGATTCTGATTGTCTGCCCTCCTCTGACCGCATACTTCCGATCCAAGAAAATGGCAGTATCGGTAGCCGTGTACTAGATAGTGAATAGCGGATCGGAGCATCCCTTACTGACAAAGTGACCCTCTTCCGACACCGTGCAGCTAGGCTCTGATTGGCCAACTCTGACCCAGCTGCATTGTGATGGTTGTTGCGTAACACCGCAAGGACTCATTCGCCCAGAAATGTAGCACCAGCTCCTTCCATAATCGCGCTTTCAGCTTTCATTTTTTCAAAATATAATGCTAAAGACCTTATAATTATGTATTAGTTTTACCATATGTTCAAGCCCGAAAAGGAGAACTGGTATGGCGTCCCGGACAGACACGAGGTTCGCAATGAAGAGCTAGATAGCCTGGTTGCGAGTACACAAGACGTACGGTTCAGCATGCGACTCCATGTGATGTTGGACACGTCTGGCTTTCTCTCTCCTCTCGCGTCTCTCTCTCTCTCTCTTCTCTCTTTCTCTCTCTCTCACACACACAACGATTGCACGGGGTACTTCCTGGCATTTGAACGTATTTTTTTTTTCAATAACAAGTATTCTTAAACTAGATAACAAACATACTACAGTAGCTGATTCAGAATAAGTGCTAGATTGTCATAGCAAAGTCAGAATTGTCTCCTCTCCTAGGTTCACGAAATGGTAATCCATAAAATGCATTGCTGTTCTGTTGTAAATAATCTTAAAGATTTCCTAAATGCATCTACTTCTGGAAGACCAAATAAAGTGCTTTTGCACTGAAACACAAAGTGTCTCCCTGACATGCTGCTTCAACAATAACTGCTTTTTTTTTTTTGGCGTTTATGAACCACGCGCTTCGTGCATTTGCCGGTGAACTTGGGGGCATTACGGCAATATATTACACATAGGGACGTAGACGTCGGGGGGTTTTATTTTTGTCTTTTAGCGATGTGTGAAATGAGTTAGTCGTTTTTAGGGGGAGCCTGGCAGAGAGTAACAAGTTTTAACTTTTATGAAGAATATCTCTTTGGTTTTGAGTCTTTAGTCTTTCCAACTTCAGGGATCTTATATATGCACAATCAGCTTGTAACACTCCAAAAAGAAAGAAAAAAATTGAAATCGCATCATATGACCCCTTTAATACAAGTTCAACTGAACAACACAGGTAGTGAGCCCTTGATAACACTTTATAATAACTTTCAATTATAAACCATTATCAAACATTATATAATGCTTAACAGATAATTAGTTAATATAGCTAGAGAAGTATGACGTTATGTGTGTGCTTAGTAATTGTGACTAATGACTTATTTAACATGAGGTAATTGCAGATAACAGGTCATATTCAAGTAATTTATAATCAAATGTTCATTCATGCACTCTTTGAAAATCTTCCAACTTATTTTAACAGGTGTTTATCAATGATTTAACGCTTTTGTAATGCCACAGCACACGTTGCTCCATACCGAGGTTGGATACGTACGGTAGGGAGGCAAGGTTGGGTGTATGCGGCTTATGGTTTAAAGGGTCGGTAAGCCTGTCAAAAGGGCTACGTCTTTTTTTTTTTGTCTGAAAGTATTAAGTGAGTTCAATCTGTTTAAGTATTACATTGTTTTGATAAATGACCAAGTAGTTTCTTTGATAGACCAACCCACTCCACCTTATTAGTTTCTCCTGTGATGCTATGAGTTAAAGGAATAATTTTTAATGTAATGACTACCTAGTAGCTATACTAATATAAGTGTGGGCTCAAATCAATGTTGATGTGATGTCTTTAGGGTAGGCATTTAGCGAAACTGAGCCACTAGAATTCACTCTTAAACACAATACTGTTGTTACAGCAGCTAGAATAGTCCAGTTCCAGTGCTCATAAAGATACCTAAATAGATTAATAAACATTTAATAAACATGATGAATAGTTTCAGACTGTAGTATTGTGGTACGGCAAAAACCTAAAGTCAAGACCTAAAAGGCTTAGTTAAGATGTGTAAATAGTAGAACTCTACACAACAATTGAAAACCAAATGTTTCCTTTACGGACTGTGATTATTTATTTATTTTTCCCACAGCATTTGTAAATGTAAAAAAGAGAATTACAGTAGGTCATATATTAAAAGTACATTAACAAGCTTGTAATTATTGTATAATGTCTGTTAAAATAATTGTCGATTTCTTTTTTTTTAAAAGTGCTATGACGTATTGAATCAAACGTTATATGACATGCTGAAGAATTAAGTAGGGGCTAATGTCTGTTTATGAGAGTAAGGGACTGGTCAATGATATTAATGAAGCTTTTAACATGTAAACCCTTTCTTTTTCAAAGAGTATAGTTTGATGATTTTAAAAAGTAGCCACATGCATCACATGATAATTGAAAGTTAAGGTGAAAAGTGATATAGTGACATTCGCTGGCCTAAGTATGGTGACCCTACTCTCGAGGTTCCGAGTAGCGTCTAGTAGACATTTATCCCGAGCCACAAAGCGTACACACACACACCGTGAACACAGTGGAGCAGTGGGCAGCCATTTTTTGCTACAGCGCCCGGGGAGCAGTTGGGGGTTCAGTGCCTTGCTCAAGTGTCTCATCTCAGTCTTGCCCGAGTACTCTTTTTTGAAGGTATTGAAGGTGGGAGAGAGTGCTGTAGATTCACTCCCTCCCACCTACAATCCCTGCCAGTACCGAAACTCGAACCCACGACCTTTGGGTTACGAGTCACTATTGACGCAAGGTGCTAACCATTAGGTCCACATTGGCGTGGAGAGCATTAACAGATGTCATGTTATCTTCAACATATAGCTGTATGTTCACTGTTATAGTATTTATGCTGATTTTTAGTAATGAAATTATTATTAAAAATTTAGATAATGCAAAAACTCTATATAAAATTGCCTGTAACTCAGTATTAAAAAGATTCGATAACAAATTCTAGCCGATAAGGTCCCATTATGTTAATGGACTAGTTAATGTATTAACTAACCAGAACAACCATGATAGAGTACAATTATACCGTAATATTAATCTTTGTTTAATGTTAGTTATGAAAAAAAGTCTGTGTATTTGTTAGCCTATGTTAATTCACAGTGCATTGACCTATATGTTACAGCCTACAACTTTTGATTTAATAAGCATTAAGTAAGTTGTGCCAAGTAGCATTAACTCTTAAGATTAATAAAGGCTGTAGAACTAGTATTGTGCTATTTTTGTGTCATGTTATACTAAAGTATGTTACTAATGTCACTAATGAACTTAAGTGTTATAAATTCTTGGATATAAAAGTATCTTGATATCCTTTTAGATTGCTTGTTCTAACAAAGCTTTCTCTTTTGGCTTATCTTCATTACCAGGCCCTCAAGGGTTTTCAGTTCCAGAGATATGGAATGCGATCTTAATGCGGATGAGTAAAATTGGCTAACATTGGTGTCATCAGTTCAGTGCGTTCAACTGTTGGGGCACTCTTGCATTACTTTTTCTTTTAAAGAGGAATATTCCGATCTATGTGATTTTCTGTCAAACACCTATACTATAAGATGAGGCATACGTGTCGAGTGACATAAATTTATATTTAGTCACTCAGACACGTCGATGCCAGCTGTACATATATATAGATTATATTTATGTCACTTCATACGTGGTCTGAGGAAGAAATATACATTTTTTCCAAAGTTATGCACAGCCCGTAAGTCCCTAAAATGCTCAGTCAACATAGGTTTTAACAATAGATTCATCACCAAGCTCTGTTTTTTTTTTTTTTTGGCGTCCAAATAAAATAATGATGCTGCCAGCTTCTGTCTTTTTTATACCCCTGTAAATTGGCTCTAAATCTCAAGTGAAAATGTATCTCTTTTTTTCTATCAGCTCAATTGAGTGCCATAAATATTCTTTTTCTAAAGTTGTCATGCCTATAACTCTAAAAGTATTCAAGATATCTTAATATCCTTCTAGATTCTCATTCTTAATAAACTTTTCTTTTGCAATCTTCATTTCTTAGGCAATATATGGTTCAGTCTCATAGATATGGACCCCATAGATGGGACCCCAATATGACTCAGTGTTCAAATGTTTGAATTTGACCAATTTTCAATGGTCAATAACCAAATGTAGGTAACTTTTTAAACAGCTGATAGTTATTGTGTTTAAAGAGGAATGTCTGAAGAACAAATACTGAAACTAGAAGTGTATCTTGTTTCCCTCTATCAAAACAACTGAATACAACACACCTCTCTGAGTGCCAAAAACAAAAATAATTCTTAAGTTTACAAGTCTTTAATTCAAGAAGTTTTAAAGATATTCTTAAGGTCATTTTGATTCTTGTTCTTTGTTTTTTCTTGTTCTTTCGGATTCTCCATTTTTAAGGCCCTTTATGTTTTAGTTTCATATTTATACTTGATGATTCAGTGCTCCGGTATACAGTATGTAGTTACAATACTGTGTATTTGAACTCTTGGAAGCTTCAGAAGCTGTTAAAATGAACAGAATTCTATCTTCCAAATATTTCTAAAACTGATTCAAATATAAATATACCTTTGAGAGCAAGTTAATGTGCTTCGACAACCATTTTCAGTGGATTTTTTTGGTACTCAGAGAGTTTTTAATGCAATTATTTTGATAGAAGAAAAGAAAGAAAGTTATAGTTAGAGCATTATTTATTCTTCGACATTTTCTTTAAGTAGAAAGTTCAGGTGGTGCTAAGTGAACGCGATGTGGTTTCGATCACGACGGAAATTGGTAGAGAATAAAATTCAACAATTGTGAACATGTAGCTGACTTTGAAATCCCCGAGATCTAGGGAAAGAATTAACTGATTATGGGCCTTGAATATAGTTCAGATTAAAAAGGAAAGTTATTAAAGAATGAGAATATAGTAAGGATATTAAAATTATCTGGAATACTTTTAGAATTAAATGGCATGCATGAACCTTTGGAAAAGAATATTATGGACACCCGACAGATATGTTTTAGCATTTGTTGATAGAAAATCTTGAGATTACATTTCTAGTTTCAACCTAATTTGTTCTTCAGATATACTTTTAAAAGAAAAAAAAAAAAAAAGTATCAGTATATGCAAAATGAACCAACAATGGATTTTTTTGACTGCTGAAAATGTGTACAATTGTCCAGTTTACTCGTGGAGCCGCATGAAGATCCCCATATCTCTGGATTTGAACCATCGAAGACCTTTAAAACGAAGATACCAAAAGGAAAGTTTGTTAAGAACCAGAATTTAAAAGGATATTAAGATATCTTAAATACTTCTTGAGTTACAGGCATGCAAACCTTGGAAAAAAACACAAAAAGTGCTTTTTCCCGTTTTTGAACTGTCACCATTGGCGTATAATGCAACAAAGATTGCTAAAGTCAAAAGATTTTACTTAATGGAACCCTTTTAACCTTCCGGTTTCTCATGCAGCGGACATTTTTTTTTTCGTTATAGTTGGGTAAACTTGAAGAGCAGTGAATAGGAGAGCACCACAAATATATTTTTTGAATTACCAGTTGCTCAAATAGCAAAAGAAAAACTCCACTATAGTGTTTTCATGACTTTCAATAAAAGGAAAAAAAATAGAGAGAGACTGATAACGGCAGAGTCAGATTTACCGTCCCTCCCATAGACGCTGCATTAGAAACACCCTCGCTTTAGCGTTAACTGTTTTTTTGTAATTTTATGCAAAGGTGATATAATACAAAGAATGGTGTTATTAATGTACATGCATTTAAAAAAAAAATACAAATATGAAAAACTTTCGAGGAATTACGATGCTGAAACGTTTTTGACGCGTATCACAGTCTTGTGTGAAAGGAGTCCATGAGACCTACCAATCTCTTGGGAAAATAAAATAGCCATGATGTTCTGTCAAGTTTCTTAACCCATTTTTACCCGTGTCATTTGGACGCCCCAATCTCTGGGGCACTGAAATGATCCCTTTTAACCCCCCTTACAAGGGAATTATCTCATTTAGAGCTGCAACAAACTCATTATTTGATAATCGATTATCTTCTAACGATTATTAAGAAAACCGATTAACGTTCGACTAATCGGATTATTTCGGCTGATAATTCGTAGAGGATTTATTGACTATTCAGTTTTGCAGTATTATAAATATTTAGTACTGTACATATGAACATGACACAGTCGGCAATAGTCTTAAGTGAAATCGTGATCCATAAAAGAAGAATACGAAATCGGAGAGTGATGTGTATATTTTAGGGGTGTAACGATTCACTCGTTTTCTCGTGGCATCGATTACAAACCCTGACGATGCATATGCATCGATCTTAAAACATGGATATTTGAATCGTGAATCGTCGATTTCGGACAATAATCGATTTAAAACGCTAAGAATCGAATGAATCGCGAATTCTATAGCGATTCAATGCTTTCAAAATATATACACAGTAAATTACTACAAGCACGAATTAACAGAGATAGAGACCTTAATCGGTAATTCGCCTACATTGGCCTTCATGCCTTTAGCGCCGGTGACTGTCACAAGATTAGACGCTCGGCGCGCCGTTAGTCGCATGACGACGAACATTTTATTGAGCATGTGTAGGTCTTGATCTCTTCTTAAATACCGTGGCAAGTATATGCTATATATTGAAGTAGTTTTTTACTTTTCGTGGAGTTTTCAATGGCCTTCGCAGTCATACCGACGACGAGTTCCCTGAGCCGGCGAAGGCTCTGCGCATTTATGCCATGGACGGCAATGCAAAGAATGTAGGTTGTCTAAAGAAATAGAATATGCCACAGTTCATATTTTGATATATGATAAGAGGTGTTTATTACAATGTCGTCACCCAATTGTGCCAGAAGGAAACTGTGAAATCTTAATACGCCACGAGCAGTAAAGAGACAACCTTGAAATAAGCTGAGGGCAAGGATATCAGGGTAACAGAGGCATGAATAGTAGCAAGATCGTCATCTATCGCGATGGTACGTTGGAGAAAAGAGATTAAATACCTAATAGCATTTATGTTATTAATTAATGAGATTAAAGAAGTTTTCCACTGAATGAAGTGTCTCGCGCTCATAGACGTGCCAGGCCTATATTATGAGCTAACTGTAGCAGAATGAACTGAAACGTGAAGACAATAAACACAATAAATAAATATAATTTATGAATGATGCAGTGCTAATTAACTGACATATCATTTATTACAGTACAAAAACTATAAAATATATTTTCTACCTTATTCTGTGCAGAAAAAATTAATAATTGTTTGTAGTATATAAAACAAACAAAACATTGCCGTTAGGAAAAAATTATAGATTACAAATAATTGATTATTGTCCAGAAGTGTATTTGATTTCTTATAGCAAATTCAAAGTAAGAGATAAGAAAATAATCCTTGTAAAAAAATCTTAAATAAAACATACATACATAAATCATTGTATTTGACATTTCTGTCACTTCTGAAATGATGGCTATGCCCCTGGTGTGACAAAATGTTAGCCTATACATAATACTTTTAAAGCTCTTTTTTTAAATCTTGGCTTACATTTCTACATATGTCATGTCATAGCATCATTAAACTAGCATCAAGTTTTTTTTTTCCTGTAACCTTTAACCATAAAGGCTGCTGTGTAATTTACCCCCTGACTAAGCATTTAAAGAATTGGAGCATTGTAAATATAGTGTGTGAATGCACGTAAGAATTCACAATCGGATCTAATAATTGAGATCGTAGCTTACCGAATAATTCTTCTGTATGTGTGCAAAAATCGGTTTAAGGAATCGGAAACACTATGACTCTGTGAATCGGATCGATTCGCTGTCTAAACAAAGATTACGCCCAATATTATATTGTATCATGCATTCGCGTCTCCTAAAGGACAGCAGCCTAGGAAATCTGATTGGGGTCTGTTGTTAGTCATTTTTTTTTTTCCAACAGCCCCAAAGAACACAGCTTTAACAAGATTAATCTATTATTTAATTTTTACAGTGAACACTATGCAGTGATTTTTTACCACTTAATTATACATTTCTGTTAACTGAAAACTACTGTTAGATTTTTTGTATTTGTCCGTGGTTCTATATGCATCATGTTTGTAATTTGTGTAATTGTGTATTTTATTACGGAATGCTTTATCTGTCTTTCACATAAATTTTTTTTGTTTTCTCTTATAAAGGCATAGCCAGTCTGTGACGAAACAAACTAAACAAAAACCATATATGATTCGAACTGTGAGTTTTGGTGACCATGACAACCCTAGACACCCGCTTTTTGTAAGGACCTCTGTGTGGACCACTGATACTTGCATTTAGAATGTTTATATTCTGTGTTGTGGTGCACTGCAGTGGACAGAAGGTTTTGATTAATGAACGCAATATTTGCCAACCTTAAACTTATTTACATGGTATGTTTTATGTTAAGCCCATTTGCCCTAACCATTGCATGCACACAGTATGTGTCATCTTTTTTATACATTTTTAAATTTAATTAACATAGGTCATTAGACAAATAATAGCGTCTATGGCTAGTTACAATCACAATTAAATCCATTAACAATGAAAATCGACTGACGAGTGGGACAAAATGCTGATCTAATTAAGCATTTAGATGCATATTACACTGCAATACAGGTGAAAATAATGACTGTGAGGTAGTTGTTTATAAATAAGTCATATATTCTTTCTTTTTTTTTAATGAAATGATAGCTAAAAAAAGAAAAGTCACAAAGTCATTTGTTCAGAACCCATGGCAGAAGCTTGGTGTTGTGCTCAGTGACCCATTTTTGTTTAGATTTTTATGCCTGTTTTTGGATCATTTCCCTGTTGGAAGATCCTAACATGGCCCATTATGAGTCTCGATAGAGAGTCGGCTTTTTTTTTTTTTTTTATAAGCATCTGTTGCTGTTTGTAGAATCCATGAAGCAGTGGATCGAAACAGTATGTCCAAGGATCTCTGCAGAAAATAGTGCCCAAACATTAATTGTGGATAGCAGCAGTATATTTAATTTAACACTGGTTTTTTTTTGCCTAGTCCCTAGTGCCCAAAACCCAAGCTTCAGTTGTGATTTGCTCTTAAAAAAGATTTATTTTTTTGTTCATCTGGCAATAGAAACGACCTGTTATTAGCTGACGGGATTTATGCACCCGGGGTGGTAGTCTGTTTGCTTGTACTCCATCTGCTGCAGAGGTTCGAACGTGTTGTACGTTTCTTCTGCAACCTCAGTGGTACCGAGGTACCTGGTGCCTTTTTGGCAGCTCAACCAGTGCACGGCCATTCTATCTGTGATGACCTCTGGCACTCTACACAGGGCATGTTTCACCCCCACAGAGGACCGCCTCTCCATATATCTCTCTTATGACCATTCTCTGGTTGTGCATGAAAATCGCAGTAGATCAGCAGTTTCTGTAGATCAGCCTGTCTGGCACCAACAACCATGTCATGTTCAAAGTTACTTAAATCACCTTTCTTCTCCATTCTGATGCTTGGTTTGAACTTTAACATGTCTACATGCCTAAATGCATTGTTGCTGCCATGTGATAGACTGATTAGAGATTTGCGTTAATGAGCAGTTGAACAGGTGTACCTAAAAGGGTGTATATACTGTATATTTAATTAATTAATTAAAGTATATGTTTTAAGGACCACTGGTTCCCAAGAAATCCCATTTGTCAAACTCAACTAATCAATCACCTGTGCTTCCTGCAGAATGTGGAGAGGAAGAAAGGCCTCCCGACTCAGCGGACGTTTGACATTGAGGGTAAGCAGTGGTCATCCTCCAGAACTTTGTTTGTGTTATTTATACAGAGCACACTCAAAAGAGACTTAGGTGAACATAAAAAAAATTTGTGCTATGGACTACACTTCAGAGATTGAACTTTATGGTTTAGTGTATTTATGTTTATACAGTGAAGCAGGTTAACATGAGCTGCCATTTTTTTTCTCAGCTGCTTATCAAATTAAATTTGGTAATAATGTCACTTTAGATGCAGTTTTTCTGCCACCTCTTTAGTGCGAAATTAACTTTTGTTGATGCTGATTTCATTTGATTTGAAACAGTCTTATTGTCTCATATTATTCTAACTGAATTTGTTTTAACAAAATATTTATTTTAGAAAACCCTAAACATTTAAGATTTGATCTTTACAGATGACTTCATTTACATTAAAGCGGTCATATGATGTTGCTAAAAAGAACGTATTATGTTGTGTTTTTTTTTGGTTGTGTAATGAACGGTGTTATGCGTTTAGGTTAAAAAAGGCTACTTAATTTTCCAACATACGGTTTACATTATGTTTCTCCTCATGCCCTGCCTTCTGAAACGCTGTCTAGATTTTACAAAGTCTCATTCGTTCTGAAAGTGATGGGGTTGTGCTGTGATTGGCTTCTATCCAGTGCGTTTCGTGATTGGAGAAACCTCAAGCGTGGGACGAAAATGTTAAGCCACCTTACCATTCTGTGAGGCGCCTGTGTCCAGCGCCGGTATATGAGATTAAAAGCAGATTGAAACGACGCGCATTGGACATCCAGTGTGGGACATCTTACGGATTATAGTGAAACGCGGTTAAAAAGCAGTATACGCGCCGCGTAACATAAAAACCATGTCTGCATTGTGATGGAAAATATTTTTTTTGGACAAACAGCAATGCGCTACTTTACACTGATCAAACTCGCGTTGTGAAGCATAGTGGCCATAAATCCTAGGTTAGTCCTTTGTACATGTTGTAGTCATTGTAGTCTACTCTTCCCCGGTATCTAGTGAACAGCCCATAATAAAGGCAACTGGAAACATTGAAATATGTTGTGAGTGAATACTGTCTGGAACAGTGTTGTAAATACAATTAACCACTGATTTACAGTCGTGTCCTCTTTTGGAAGGCCAAAAAAAAAGTAGTTTCGCGTAGACAACGAAACACACTGGTGGGTTTGATGGGCCCGTGGCTCGGCCCGGAGGTTGGCGTGGAGGCATATGGCACGCCTGGCAATTAGATGTAGGAGCGGTTCCGGCGGGCTTGCGGCAAGGTCACCTGGGGCACCCCCGGGCGTGATTTCCCGTAGTTGCACTGTGAATAGGCCGATCCAGCCGAGCCACATGCTGTGGATGAGTTGATGATTTCCTGAGTGACCAGCAAGGATCAGCTCCTAGGCATGCGAAGCGGACTGTATGTGGTCCTCTTTTGGAAGGATTCCAAAGACAAAGTAGTTTTCGCTTTCACCAAAGTGACACACAGTTCGTCACGACATGGCTTGGCAGCAACAATACTACAGCGGAAAAGAAATGTTACCGCCTTCGTTCTTTTTGGTGAACATTTGGGCGGCGTTGATTGCAAAATCTTCCACATGCGTGACGTAGATTAGGGCGGGCTGGTTCGAACAGCCGTTGTTTAGGTAGGCGGGGTTACTCTTAACTTTTAAGAATATCTCTTTGGGTTTGAGACTTTAGTCTCTGCAACTTTACAGATCTTCTTTATGCACCCAGAGCTTGTAACACTTCAAAGAGAAAGGAAAAATTTGAATAATCGCATCATAGAGCCGGTATTAGGTTAGAAAAAATGTCTCTCAGAATTAGGGTGTGTCAACATGTGGGTTCGGTGTTTGGTTCATGGTGATGTCCAGACCAGAAAGGGAAAAGGATACATTTGGTTACTGCGTGATTAAGCTTCACATTGTATTTTTGACAGCGAATACTAAAGGCATAGTGATCGTTCAACAAACCTGCTTGGTCGTCGAGCTTGAATGACATATACTATATCGGTGCGGAGCTCCAGCCCGTATAGCATCCAACAAACTGTCGCTTAAGAATTAAAGCGGCGCTGCGGTGTGTATGATATCAGAAAGCATTCCATAACCCGACGCGTGTCGCTCAACGCTGGCCTTTAAGTTGAGACCGTAACACATAATACCGTCTGCCTGGATTAAGCGCGATCTTATTGCTTGTACATTTAATTTATTTTTCACTACCTGCAAACTGTACAAGGAGCTTGTTTGCCCTCTTGTATCATTTGGTTTTGGTACACGCGTCGTCAAATAATGGCGCTAGCGTAGCACTTGTCATATTTCCTGTTTTTGGTGTATAGAAGTATTTGGTAGTGCTGCGTGTCCATATGAGCTCATTAGCACTCACAGAGTTCAGTTTGGAGCGGACCTGAGACCCATCGTTCAGCAGTTCTTGGGCCGACATTGTTTGGTGCGCACCAGGGGTTCGGATGCAGCGTTCACACTGACTCAAACGAATCCGCACTACAGAGCCTGCACCGTTTTTTTTTTCGCACCTATGGTTCGTTTTAATCGAATCAAACATGACAAGTGTGAACGCACCCTTAATGTCTGTGCAAACTGGCTACAGGTACGTTAAATTTGTGAAATGTGTAGTTTAGACTCTCCCGTCAGGTAATCATTTCTATGAATGTTTTCGTAATCACAGTCTCTCTGTGTTTTGTTTTTTAGAGGAAGAAGTTCTGTACCAGAATTACCAAGAGAAAGCCCTTCACAATGACTCTGATGAGGACACTGAACCCAAAGAACTTCAGCCAATTGAAGGCATTGTGGTCCAGTACAAACCCATCCGCACTTCCTGGAGTCAGCTCAGTGTGGTGAGGAACTATAGGCACACATTTTAACATTTTTAAGTTTTGACGGACGCAAAGTTGTTTTTGAAATGCAACACACTCTATCAGCGTTCAGGAATGCTGATATCGCAAGGAATGTCATCCGACTCTGTTTTGCTGGGTGTCCCAGCCCCAGTTTTGCTTCACAGAGTACGAGAGAATGAAAGAAGGTGGTTTTTATCCAAATGTGGGAGGGAAAGAGAAGGAGAGTGGGCTGGGATAAGCTCGTCTTTTGGGAAATGGTCAGGAAATACTGGAGAATTCTTCCCTATGAAAAGAGAAAAAAAATGGAGATGGATAAAACAGTGTAGTGACTCCAGTTATGGAATTATGTAATCAAGTATGGGTAGCTTTAATGCTATTTTTCCACTAAGGCATTACATTTTCTAGTGCATTTGTTTACTAATATCCTGGTATTTTTAATCAGGAATGTTCTGATGCAGATAAAACTCAGAGAGAAGCAAACTGGATCACTCTAGATTGCCATGAATCAAGAACCACCAGCAGAAAGAACGAGCAAAAGAATGAGGAATGCAAGAAAACAATAAGTAAAAATTAAAAGTGTGAGATGCAGAAAATATATTTCTAGGGAAACAATAAAAAAACATACTGAAAGAATGTGGAGTGACATGAAAAAAAGAAAGTACAGAGTGTATGAAAGGAATAAGGGAAAGTGTATATCGTGTACTGTCAGTTTTGGCAGGAGGGCATGCAGTTTTAAAGTAGGGTAACACAAATGTATCCATCTGTAAAAACACCATCACATACACAAAAAATACAAGTGCAGATAAGCATTTAGATTCATACTAACAACTATAAACACTTGATCTATAATGTGATTTTGCCATATGTTTGAATTTGAAGAAACTATAATATCATTTGCTCACCCTTATTTCATTCCAGACCCATAGGATATCTTTGATACACAAATAGCGATCATTTTAAATGAAAGATGAGAGATTTCTGTTGCTCAATTGAAAGTCCCCAAAACTTTAATGCTTCAGAAAGTTCATAAAGACAAAAATTTAATTAAAATGAATTAAGTGATATAGTCCAAGTCTTCTGAAGAGACATAATCACTTTATATGTTGAACTTATTTAATTTAGGCTTTTATTCACATAAACATTGATCAATGGTTGTACATTAAAGGAATAGTTCCCCCAAAAATAATGAAAATGTTCATTTTGGGGAGCTATACCTTTAAGTCATTAAAATATGGCTTAATGGAAGCTCAAATGTGTTTACTCAACCCTTTACAGTGTGAGTAGTGCTGGGTAGATTACTAACAGATTAAAGTACAAAATACATACAAATACATGATAAAAATCATAGTTAGTAACGTAATCTAATACATTACACATTGTACATTTACTACGTTTTAATTACTTTGAGATTACTTTTGTAATTTTTGTACTTTTGGTACTCGCCTGAATGCGCAGCGAAGACTGACACGGAAGAGAAGAATTGTTAAATAAAGTTGTTATTTTTGTTTTCTTTGCACAAAAAAAGTATTCTCATAGCTTTGTAAAATAAAGGTTGAACCACTGATGTCCCATTGGATTATTTTAACAATGTCCTTACTAAGTTTCTGGACCTTGATCGTGTTAGGAACCTTGCTGTCTATGTAGGGTCAGAAAGCTCTCGTATTTCATCAAAAATATCTTAATTTGTGTTCCGAAGATGAACAAAGATCTTACAGGTTTGGAATGACATGAGGGTGAATAATTAATGACAGAATTTAAATTTTTGGGTGAACTATTCCTTTAATATTTTGAAATGCCAGAATCAGCACTAATATTTGTTAGGAGAGGGTTTTAGCCATGACTATGTAATGTACTTAAAGTTTACATAATAAAGCCATAGTGTCAGCAGTATGTGGAGTGTTTAAACGTTATGGTGGCTTGGGATTGTGAAATTACAGAATGTGTTAAAAAGACTTGGTGACTTGGATTCCTTTGTAATGCACATGTTTACGATAACTAGACCATTTTATCATAAATTATGTCATGAGTCAACAGTCATGAGACTTCTCTGCTGCTCTCTGCTCTCCATATTCCCTGGAAAACTGGTGGTAAAACTTCAGTCAGCTTTTCATTTCAGTTTTACTTGGATTCTCAGAAATCATTAAATTCCTTCCAGCAATTCTGAGAGGTGTTTAGAGACGGGAAGGTACACATTTTGAGGTCATGTTGCGTCACCTCATCTACTTATTTTAGTGCCCTTGGCAGCTTTGTACAGGAACCTGGACAAGAGTAGTCTGGGTGGAGTTGTTATCAGACATTTCTCCACTCCTAGGTCTGTCTCTCACTGTCACAGTCCTTAATGTTTGCTCTCTAATCTCAAAATGACTTTCCTTTTGTGTGGCAGAATTTTTTTTTTCTTTTTCTGTAATCACTGGTAGAAGGGTAAACTGTGCCAAATGGCTGTGTGGGCAATTCTTCAGTGGTGAAAATGTGTGATAGAGTGGTCAAAATTAGAGTCAAATATTTTGGCTACTTTTGTCTTTTATTGCAGGTGGCCTTCGGCCATTTGAGCCAGTTTCCCAATTTGTGTCCTCAGCCTGATTTCCTCTCATACTGTAAATTTGATCCCAGCTAAGGTCATGTTTTTTGCACAAGGACCCAAAAAGGTTTTACTTGGCGGTGATTTACTTTTCCTTGGCCTGCGCGCTATTGTGCCTTTATTACCTTGTTTTTCTGACCTGGGTAAGAATTATCAGAATGTGCCTCAGGTGTCTGTGGTTTTGCAGGAGGAAATGCCATAAGGTCAACTGGTTTAACTGTAATTGACAAACGGAAGCTCCATGCACTGTCAATATGTTTGATTGATTACCATTACACTAATGCTACACCAACACACACATGCCTCACATGTTGGTATTAGGGGTGTAACGGTAGTTACACAAAACTTGACGGTTCCGGGGTTTACGTTACCGCGGTTGATAAACCACGGTTTCGGTACAGCCAGGGGAATAACTAAAACATATATATTATAATATATATTAGAGGATGTGAAGCTCCTCCATAACTGAGATACACGTGCATTGAATATTAGGACCATCGTGATATTCAGTTTTTCTTTTGTAATAATCTGCAAAAATTGTCAACAATTCTTGTGTTCTTTCTGTCAATATGGTGGGGTGGGTGCTGTGTACCTTAATGAGGAAAAATAAAAAAAAAAAAAAAAATTACGTTAACGATTTTAGCAAATAATGTCCTGCCAATTTAACAAAAGATAAGGTTGTGTGTCTTAGGTACGCCGTCCTCGCTAGTGTCGCGTGAAAAAAATTTAAGGGTGTCTGAATACTTTCCGTACCCAATGTGTATATATATAGATATATATATATATATTATAGGTTGTTTAGGTATTCCCCTGCTGTTGTGTACCGAATCAAACTGTACTGTATGTTGTTTCTTTTGTTTATTAAAACAGTGGTTTACTGAAAAAAAATTCACTTTTACACTATAGGCCTCTATAAGGTTACAAGTTCACCACCAGCAGGCCCCACCCCAAACTTAAATAATTTAATTACACTATTTAGTTTATAAATTATAAAAAGCAAACAACTACAAACTAAAAAGTTTTTAAAAAAAAGGTGGAAACATGTAAAATGCACTGATAAATGCAGGTTTTCTTAAACACCTAAGCCACCGCCCGCTTTCTATACAGATACGTAAAAATTTGAAGTATGGTTTGTTGGCAATATATTATTTATCCCACAGTGACTCTCAAACTAGTGTCTTACTACAGATTTATTAAACAGTAAAATAGTTTTTTAAACACGCAATCACCTAACAGGTAAAGCACATACATGCGTAGCTTAACCCGCAAAGAAAAAAGACAATTTTCGGAACGAAAAGGTTGTGTTTGACCGTTTATCACCCCTAGGTAGTGTTTATTGAAATATATTAGGCACAAGCTACACCACAAAATGTGAAAAGCTTTTGAAGTTTTGCTTAACCACAGGACAATAAGCTTTGAAGTTGTTGCTTTATACCACAGGACACATATGGTACAGGATTTGATGTCCTTAAAGATAATTGTGCACTTAAGAGTGGCACTAGTCTGATCTTCTGGTTACAAACAAAAGAAATGGTGATTTGTTGTGAATTTAAAGCCATATTGAGAGATCAGGGGACACTTCCTCTTAAGGCTTTGGTCAAGATATCCAAGATTATAGTCCTTTGATGTAGGCCAGAGGCGAAGTAGCCAAGATGTGTGTATACAACATTAAAGGGGGTCATTATGATGGCGGATTTCCCGATAATTTTTCCTTTTCTTGGACCGGGTTACGTCAAAGCGATCTGGGTGAAACGTTAGCGATAAAGAAAAGATATTCTTTATAAAAGTAAGCAAGTCGTGGACCACCACGCCTACCTTAAAACGGATCTTCGACAGCATGCCCACCTACGAGGAAAGTACGTGCCCGATGTGGCTGAAAGATTTGCCATAATGCCGCCCAAAGTTCACGCATGCATCAGACGGGTAACTTATTCAATGCTTGTAGTATGCTAAATGCCGCCATGTCAGGGTGTGATGAGAAAGCGCGTTGTGTTTGTTGTGGAAGTGAAAATAAGCTGTGTATTGGCCTTAAAAAAGAGGGGACCGAGATCTTTAATACTGCTTGTCAATGCCTCGAGCCTGATCCTTGATGGTCGCTGAGGGAAATACACATCACTTCGCGTGTGGATCGCCGGGATCGGCTGTTCACCGGGGATATGATAAAGGAAGAGTCCAGCCCGGGGTCGTCACATGTAGTGCCGCCAAAGCCATCCTCGTCGGATCCCGCCAGCCGTTGTTGTGCGCCGTTCTCAAGCCCGCCGGCCATTCCTCATTGTAGCCTGCCGGCCGCCGCTCACTCAAGCCCGCCATGTGTTTCATTGTGAAAGCGAAACTATTTTGTTTGGCCTTCCAAAAGAGGACACATTTAGAAATCAGTGGTTAAGTTGTATTTACAACACTGTTCCAGAACAGTTCAACCCAAATATTCAGATGTGTGCAACACATTTTATGGAGGACTGTTTCCTGATCCTGGTAGAGTAGACTACAATGCCGTCTGTTCTGACTCACAGACTGCAAGTACGTTTCATATTTTAAAGGATTTGCCACTGATGATTCAAACGTGAGTTTGAGCAGTGCAGAGTTAGCACTTGTTGTTGTCATTTCTCCGATCACAAATGCATACATGGTTTTATGTTTACGCGGCACGAATGCAACGCAACGCGTAAAAAGACAGGATAAGTCATTATAATCCATAATTATGTCTCCACTGGATGCAACAAATGCCTCGTTTATAATGGGTTTTAATGTTTTTGTCTCGTTGCTTCGGCATCACAGTATGTTAAGGGGCGTAACATTTCCGTCACACGCTTGAGGTATTCGGCCAATCACAACGCACTGGATGGCCAATCACAGCACACCTCGCTTTACAGAACGATGAGCTTTGTAAAAATCGACGTTTCAGAAAGGCGGGGCATAGAGGGAGAAACAATAATGTACAGTATGTGAAAATAATGTGTTTTTTTAACCTTAAAACACAAACACATTTCATTACACCAAATGCACAAAATAATGTTCTTTTTAGCAACATAATATGACCCCTTTAAATAAACCATATTGATATAAAAAAAAAAAACAGAAAGAAAAGACATTTAATTTTTTGATATCAAAATCATAAAATGCATTAAACATTACATTACACCAGGGTTTCCCAAAATGGGCTTAATGTAAGAACTGCAGTGTGTTTACGAGTTTATAAAAAGCTAATGATTAATTAAATCATAAAAAGGGAACATACAAAAATAAATAAATAATTTTAAACCACTGTGGACACTGATAACATATGTCGTAATTGTTTCCGGCCTGTCAATGGGGACCATTAACAACATCAGAGAACTGATAAACATGAGAATAGTGATGATAAATTATCTGGTTATTACCATCTTTAAATGGAATCTTTATTTTAAGAGGTGGGGGCTAACAAAAATGTTTGGGGAATCCCTGTATATCTGAACAAAACATTATTAAACATAAAAAAAAAAAAACAAAACAAATAGGACTATACATGCCCAAGTCTTCCGGGTTTGAAATATTTTTGTCCAGACTTCCGGAATCAACAGTTACTGAAGGTACTGAAGGACACAGCTATAGTTCACCAGTGTTTGGTAACTTGCATAATTATTTGTTTCATACATTGTCTAATTGCTTGAGATGTGCTTTCCCCCTCTTACATTTAGAAGCATGGTTTGCAAGAGGAATCTCTGCACTTGGTTACAAAACATTTAAAGCCATTGTTGGTTATTTTAAATATCTGAAGAGTAAATTCAGGCTTCAGTTTGATTAATTTATTTAATAACATGCTGTCAGTTGAGACAAAAGTTCCCGGTGTTTTGGACCATCTTTTATACCGTTGCTATGGTTACCAGAGTTAGAATACAGTTGTGACTTCAGCTGTTGAACAAAACATTTAAACACTCACACATGTAAGCAAATGCTGTTTTGTAAAAGCAGTCTGTCCTAACTATTTGAAGAAGATTAACCTAGCCTCTCATACATATGGCCAGATTTATATGGAGATAGAATTGTTGCTTAATTCCAAACAAATAGATTATGATCCACAAATAAATGTAAGATTAACAAAAATTAAAACATATTGACAAATAAATAGAATGAAATCCACAAATAAATCTCAGAGTTTCACATGAGATTTGCACAAATAAAATAAACTATCACACTTAGGTATTTGTCCACCACCCTGAAACTTTGCCTGGCATTTATGTGGAATCCGCATCCTGTGCAGCTTTTGTAGATAGCTGCCACGTCAAATTTGTGAGAGTCACCGTTTAGATGTGCACTTGCGAATTGTGAAACAATTTCTTTGCCTAAGACGTGCTGACAAATCCACAAATACGTGGACTCCACCCACCGGCTGTCTACTCCAGCCAATGAGATAACAGCCACATTTCGCTCACCATTGTAGCACGATCTCTCTATAGCCAATCACGTTTTGCTTTACAATTAGGGCGGTCTCGTCCTGAGATAACTTAATTCATCTGCATTGGCTCAAATAGGTAATATACGGGCCATAAAATGGGTACAGTAAAAGATGTTTACAACTGGATTTCATTAAACCTTTAGACTGTGTATCATGCCAAGCCACACTATTTTATGTTACATGCCTTTGAAAATGCCAGAGAAACAGAGCGTGATGAAGTGTAGTAGGTTAGACTAGTGCGTGTTCGCATTTACAGTGCTTTCTTTCACTGTATGATTCAGTTTATTAAAATACATTTCGAATGATCACAAAATTCAAGATATGTGGTTTCTTTTCTCCAAAAATCAACATGATTTCATATGTGATATATAAATTGTGATATTAATATACAGTTCAATAAACAAAAAAGTCAGTTAAGAGAATTAAGTTTTAGACACCATATTGGACGTTTTTGCGTCTCTCAGCAACATGATGGTGTTTCGTTTCTGAATGAATCAACCATTTAAATGATCTGGTTCAATCGCAATGACTCACTTATTAAAAGTGACTTGCGACTTACTGGTGGTTTAATTGCCAACATGTACGGTATCTTCATTTTTGTAATAATTTCAAATGTCATTATTCTACATTTTTTGTTTAAAATATCAAAACATTATCTATGCGTTTGTAACTGCAGGTTAAAGCCCCCCTGTCCTCTGAGCTGCATTACACAGATGTGACATCTAATGGCAACTTCAGATGCAGCGTCTGGGTCCTCTGAATTGCAAAGATTAATTAGTTGATATTTATACATTTGTTGGAATAACAGACACTGTCTATTATTTCTAATTGACAATTTATGCAGAATTTGACTCAAAAGATGTGCCGCCCTTAAGAAAAAGAGGGCTATAAATGTTAAAAACTGATTATAAACAAAAAAATAAAAAAAAACGACATATATAATATATATAAGCTTCCATTGGTTAGATAATTTCTCTCACTGCTGTGAAACGGACACACCACAGAATTCAAAAGCTTTCATAAATCGTTAGCCACATAGCAGATCATATTACAGTGGAGTACGGGAAAGTGGAAAGTATTCAGACACCCTTAAAGTTTTCACTCTTTGTTATATTGCAGACATTTGATAAAATCATTTAAGTTAATTTTTTTCACTCATTAATGTACACACAGCACCCCATATTGACAGAAAAACACAGAATTGGTTGACATTTTTGCAAATTTATAAAAAAAAACCATGAAATATCAACATGGTCCTAAGTATTCAGACCCTTTGCTGTGACACTCATATATAACTCAGGTGCTGTCCATTTCTTCTAATCATCATTGAGATGGTTCTACACCTTCATTTGAATCCAACTGTGTTTGATTATACTGATTGGACTAGATTAGGAAAGCCACACACCTGTCTATATAAGACCTTACAGCTCACAGTGCATGTCAGAGAAAATGAGAATCATGAGGTCAAAGGAACTGAAGAGCTCAGAGACAGAATTGTGGCAAGGCACAGAATCTGGCCAAGGTTACAAAAAAAATTTCTGCTGCACTTAAAGTACCTAAGAGCACAGTGGCCTCCATAATACTTAAATGGAAGACGTTTGGAACGACCAAAACCCTTCCTAGAGCTGGCCATCCGGACAAACTGAGCTATCGGGGGAGAAGAGACTTGGTGAGAGAGGTAAAGAAGAACCCAAAGATCACTGTGGATGAGCTCCAGAGATGCAGTCGAGAGATGGGAGAAAGTTGTAGAAAGTCAACCATCACTGCAGCCTTCCACCAGTCGGGGCTTTATGGCAGATTGGCCCGACGGAAGCCTCTCCTCAGTTGCAAGACACATGAAAGCCCGCATGGCGTTGTGAGATGGTGAGAAATAAGATTATCTGGTTTGATGAGACCAAGATAGAACTTTTTTGGCCGTAATTCTAAGCGGTATGCGTGGAGAAAACCAGGCACTACTCATCACCTGTCCAAAACAGTCCCAAAAGTGAAGCATGGTGGAGGCAGCATCATGCTGTGGGGGTGTTTTCAGCTGCAGGGACAGGACGACTGGTTGCAATCGAGGGGAAAGATGAATGCGGCCAAGTACAGGGATATCTGGACGAAAACCTTCTCCAGAGTGCTCAGGGACCTCAGACTGACAAAGGTTTACCTTCCAACAAGACAATGACCTAAGCACACAGCTAAAATAACGAAAAAGTGGCTTCACAACAACTCTGTGACCATTCTTGAATGACCCAGCCAGAGCCATGACTTAAACCCAATTGAGCATCTCTAAAAATGGCTGTCCACCAACGTTTAACATCCAACCTGACAGAACTGGAGAGGAACTGCAAGGAGGAATGGCAGAGGATCCCAAAATCCAGGTGTGAAAAACTTGTTGAATCTTTCCCAAAAAGACTCATGGCTGTATTAGATAAAAGGGTGGCCTATATACACATACTGAGTCTAAAGGGTCTGAATACTTAGGGACCATGTGATATTTCAGTTTTTCTTTTTAATAAATCTGCAAAAATGTCAAAAAATCTGTGTTTTTCTGTCAATATGGGGTTATGTGTGTACATTAATGAGGAAAAAAATTTACTTAAATGATTTTAGCAAATTGCTGCAATATCACAAAGAGTGAAAAATTTAAAGGGGTCTGAATACTTTCCGTACCCACTGTATATCGATTGACTGAAAAATTGGGAAATGCTGTTGGCTGTTGTGTGACGGCAATTTAACCTATTATGCAAACAAATGTTTATTATGAGGTTGAGTTCAGTTATTTATTAGTCAGTTACTTATTGACTTACTTTTATTTCCATATTGAATAACATGACACTTCCATATCACGTTTGAATCCAGTATAGCGTTGTTCCAATATAGCAGTGATTTAAAGCTTTCTCTGGCATTTTCAAAGACACGTAACATAAAATACTGTGGCTTGGCATGATACACAGTCTAATGGTCTAACGAAATCCAATTTTAAACATCTTTTACTGTACCCATTTTATGGCCCTTATGTTACCTATTTGAGCCAATGCAGATGAATGACGTTATCTCAGGACGAGACCGCCCTGATTGTAAAGCAAAAAGTGATTGGCTATAGCGAGATCGTGCTACAATTGGTCAGCGAAATGTGGCTGTTATCTGATTGGCTTGAGTAGACGGTGGGTGGAGTCCACTTATTTGTGGATTGTCAGCACGCCTTGAGGCAAGAAATGTTTCACAATTCGCAAATGCACAGAACGTGATTCACAGATGCGTGCAGCTATCTACAAATGCACAGGACGCGATTCACAAATAAATGCCAGGCAAATTTGTGTATATATTAAATATATATTTGTGAATATGTTTTTTATTTGCTAATTTAATTCATGTTTGTTAAACTCTACGATTTATTTGTGGATCTCATTCTATTTATTTGTCAGTATGTTTAATTTTTGTTAATTTCTTTACATTTATTTATGGATCATAATCTATTTATTTGGAATTAAGCAACAATTCTATCTCCATAGATTTACTAACAGTTTGCCCCAGCACAAACCCTCTATTGATGTTAAAATACTACAATTTCGGATTTGCTAATGACATGCATGTAGGACTCTCAGATGCAAATTTTACGGGAAGGGAGTATTTAAACAAATTATGCAAGGTCATTATCTAAGGTTTGCAGTAGTCAATTTACTGGTATTTGTGACCAGTTATTTAATGACCAAAATCATGTTTGTACCTGTGTTGTTAGTAGATAACCTGCAATGATTTTTATCAGCTTTGCTTGTTTGCAAACCTACGTTAATTTGCTCTTCTGTTGGTAGATTGTGTTAGTCATTATGTAAATTATATGGCTGCATCTTTGTTCTTTAATTTGTGCTTTGTCAGTAGATCACTCGCAGATTAGTAAATCTGGCCCTAAGTGTTAATGCATTCTGAAAGGTGTTTTTTTTATGTATAATTAATTTTCATTACTAAGTGAGGTGCTTATCCTCGACTCTGTATTCCAGGTTAAAAAAAGTGGAAAGTTTGAGATGTTAAGTCAAGAAGAACGCAAGAGACAAGAGGTAAGGTTCCACATGTCGACTTTCCTAACTTTCTCATTCTCTTTTTTTTGGTCTTGCTCATATCAAAGAGTTTTAAAAGACATATTATTTAAGTTTGAATTCTCTGCTACTTCGCTGGAGCCCGTCATTTGCCAGTTTGAATAAAACATTAAAATCTGATCTTGCACTGGCGTATCCCTGAACTTTATCTATTAGTTTTACTCCAAACACAATAGGCTGATAAAGGATGATCATAAAGGAACTTGGACAAAACAGACTATATAATAAAAGATCCATATAAATTATTATTCTTCTCTGTCCAATGTTTGCAGTCTGTAAGATTTCATTTTAATTTATTTTAGTATTTTTCTTTTATTAAAAATTAATTATTTCATTCAGCAAGGATCCATTGAATTGATGAATAGTGACATTAAAAACAATTTTGTTAATGCTGGTTAAATGTTGTTCTTTTGAACTTTCTTAATAAATTACAGGAATAAATTACATTTGAAATTATAACCAATAGCCAACAACAAACCTGTTATCAGCCTTACCCAATTGTTATTATTTCACATAGTAATGGTTTTTACTGTATTTTGTTACATACATGTTTGATATAGTAAATGTTTATTGAGCAGTTCTTCAAGCTTAAGGCAAGTACAGTTTAAATATGAAAAAAGGTACTGGGAATTTGACAGTTCCTTTCAGTTCTGTGTCAGCTGTCACCTGTTATTATCCATCTTTTTGTCAGCTAGGAGAGATCCTCAGAAATATAATATCTGTAGTAATTGAAACTGGACAGTTAAAATGCAATGTCTAAATTACATTTCTTTCCCTCCATAGGCCATATTTGAGGTCATCTCATCAGAGCACAGTTACTTACACAGTTTGGAGATCCTCGTCCGCCTCTTCAAGAACTCAAACGAGCTCAGTGAAACCATTAACAAAACGGACCATCACCATCTCTTCTCCAACATTGTTGACGTCTGTGAGGCCAGCAAAAAGTAAGAGATTCTCTTGACTGAACCTGAGATAAATTTGTGAAGTTTGCTGATAGCATCTCTGTTAGCTCTGAGAGTTTGCTGATATGGTGCTGATATAGGGCCTTGGAAAATTAAGGTTTCAATTTCCACAATGAATATTGGCAACCTGAGTGTGCTGACATCATATACTGACATGAGCTGCTAATTTTGGCTGGTTAGGTATTAGGTCTTGTCCTGGCATGTCCTCCTATACACACCATAACAAACCTTAATGGACGCGTTTCTCAAAGTGCTCACCACCGGAAGTGAAGATTGCCAGTGCATGTTAACCATATGGGGTCAGGGGGTGTTTTGTGGCCATGGAGAAGTTTTGACAGTCTCTGACATTTGTGCTTTTTTTCAGTGCTACTAAACCCTTTTAATGGGACAAGTTTGTCAGCACCATAATCACGCACACTGGGTAAATAATATGGGACCTGCAGCATTATGTATGGATTGGTTTTTTGACGGGGGAAAACACGTTATGATGTGCTTAGTGAAAAACTACATTTTAAAGTCATGAAAATAAGGCCATAAACACAAGACAGAACATGTGTT
The DNA here is from genome assembly GCA_018155175.1 of Sinocyclocheilus anophthalmus. Taxonomy (NCBI): domain Eukaryota; kingdom Metazoa; phylum Chordata; class Actinopteri; order Cypriniformes; family Cyprinidae; genus Sinocyclocheilus; species Sinocyclocheilus anophthalmus. Next base: position 521,058 of record JADLZN010002967.1, read on the forward strand.
CACAGGACTATTGAGAACAGATATTGAAGTCTAGAGTTTTTGCATCAGAATGATGTGAAAATAATCTTGTTTACTCACTCACAGAAAACAATTATATTGATTTAAATTTTCTAAGACAATTTTGTGTAGAAAAGGTATATGCGAGTAGACGTGAATGATCATGAATAATGCTATGAATCACACCTGAGAAGACAAAGGCCTGCATAATGAGATGCATAATGAGCTGTCAGGTGTGTGAATGAGAGGGAATTGCTACAAGAAAGAATGAGGAAAAAGAAATGTATATATTTTTTGTTAGTAGTTTATTTAGAATATATTTAACTATCACATCATTTTGGGAGTGTATGCATAACATGGTCTTAGCTGTGGTCCAGGCTATTGTGCGGGGCAGAAATCTCAGAGCCTGAGGAACATGTCAACGTCAGTCTCTGGTTACCATGACCAAGTGGGCTGCTTATTTGATTTGGCTCTCTTTGCAACAGGT
>JADLZN010002967.1:522626-547054 GCA_018155175.1 Sinocyclocheilus anophthalmus
GATCATAGTTTATCATTTACACGTGTTTCTAAGTCTTACCAATTTAAACATTCAAGCGTTTTAAACCATTCATGCGCATGAAGAATTCAGTTCGGTGCTCGTGCGCACACGCTCAAAGCACGAGCAGGCAGAGCACCAACACAGAATTGATTCTTCTTTCGCTTGAACGGACACATACACACAAAATTATCTCAAAAATAACTGTCTCGGCAAGTATTCTCAGTCTTGAACGTAGGGATATACCGGTATCAAATTTTCATGTTGCGATTAATTGCTAATGCTTTTATCACGGTGTACGGTATTATCACGATATTAAAATTTAGTTTTAAAAAAGTGCTCTCATAATACAGTATAACAGGTTTAATAATTTTTTTCTTATAACAAAAATAACTGAACATTTAAATGCAATAAAGCAATACAGAAAAATTTATAAAGTTAAAAGTTTTACACAGATTAAATTGCAAAAGAACTATAAAGACCAATAGGTATCACTTTACAATAAGACCTCATTAGTTAACCTTAGTTAATGCATTAACATTCACAATGAGCAAATAACTACATTTGCTACAGAAGTTATTAACCTTTGTTTAAAAAATACAAGTGTTAGTTCATGTTTGCTCATTAAATAACACAGTTGCAACTTTCGATTTTAACATGTTATTAAATATTGGAATACCTAAGATTAATGAATGTTCAGAAGAATTTTGCATTGGCAGTTTATGCTAACTAATGAATTAACTAATGAAACCCTAATGTAAAGTGTGACCGAACAATAAAGAATCAAAACACTTTCAAACAATATCTAGGGCATGTTGTAGTCCAGATTAAAATGTAAAAAAAGTTTGAAAATAAATAGCCTAATAAGTCTAAATATTTAAGTATTTGGCGCTGTGATAAACATCATAGCAAATACACAAATCTGAATGGCTGTTTAAATAATTTAAACACGATTCAGAAACAGAAAGTAGTGCAGCTGCTTTGTTTACAGGGTTTCCGGGGTAACGGCTGCATTTAAATGAATTATTATTATTATTATTATTATTTCTGCAGTTTAGCGCCATCTGCTGTCAGAGAGTGAAAGTGCGCTTTCATCCAGCTCTCACATGTTCCGCCATGTGCTTCTCGTCCGCGCTTATTTACATCAGAGTGCGCACGTGTCTTTCACGCAGCATACAGCAGTGTTGTGCATTTTGTCCAGTTGATGGGAAAAGTATTCTTAAAATGCATTCAAAATTCGGAATAATTTGTAATATATAATTATTCACGGTATTTAGAAGTGCCCACGATAACAATATCATGCATATTCATTACCGTGATATATCGCATTACCGAATACCAGCACAAGTCTACTTGAACGTAAACATTGGAGAAAGATATCGCACGTGCATCATTATATTGGATTATATTGTTTGACATTTTCAGTTTCACAAAGTAATGTGCAGAATTTTGGTCTGAGAAATAACAAAAGGACACTTTTTAAAAATTTGTCTTAAATCTCATTTTGTGAGAAAATTGTATCGTGAAATCAGTATTGTGAATCATATCACATCGTGAGTTTTGTGAATTGTTACATCCCTATATGCTACTAATTTTTGCTGTGGTATCAAAGTAGTAATTTGTTCTTTAAATAATAAGTGTTATTTAAATAATAAAGAACCATATTTTTTTTTGGTCATCATGTGATCCGTTGCACCCCTACTCTCTTGGCTTGTTATTTGAAGAAAAAATACAATACCTTTTATTCGGGCTAGTTAAATTCATTTTTGGGCTACCAAAATCTGAAGAATGCCTGCCCGAAGGGCTACCAGGGATTTTGAAATTTTGCAAGCCCTGGGATGTTATGGGAAGTGTTCCCGGTTCCGGGTTGATCTAATTAATACAGCCTCACAATCATTTAACGGATTTAAATTATAGAAATGTGATAGTGTGTTATGTGTATGCCAGGTTACAGAGATGGGTCTTTAATCTAGATTTAAACTGACAGAGTGTGTCTGCCTCCGAACAATGTTAGGTAGATTATTCCAGAGTTTGTGTGCTAAATAGGAAAAGGATCTGCTGCCTGCAGTTGATTTTGATATTCTAGGTATTATCAAATGGCCAGAGTTTTGAGATCGCAGCGGACGTGAAGGACTATAATGCGATATGAGCTCGCTCAAGTACTGAGGAGCTAAACCATTCAGGGCTTTATAAGTAGTTAAAAAGATTTTAAAATGTATACGATGTTCAATAGGGAGCCAGTGCAGAGTTGACAGAACCAGGCTAATATGGTCGTACTTCCTGGTTCTAATAAGAACTCTAGCTGCTGCATTTTGGACCAGCTGGAGTTTGTTTAATAAGTGCACAGAGCAACCACCCAATAAAACATTACAATAATCAAACCTTGATGTCATGAACGCATGAATTAACATTTCTAAATTTGACATTCAGAGCATAGGTCGTAATTTAGATATATTTTTAAGATGGAAAAATGCAGTTTTACAAATGATAGAAACATGGTTTTCAAAGGAAAGATTGCTATCAAATAGCACACCTAGGTTCCTAACTGATGACGAAGAATTGACAGAGCAGCCATCAAGTGTTAGACAGTGTTTTAGGTTATTACATGCGGAGGTTTTTGGTCAAATAATTAACACCTCTGTTTTTTCAGAATGGAGCAGTAGGAAATTACTGTGCATTCCGTTAGTTTTGCAAATTGTATGCTTCGTCGGGCCCCGTAAAAATATAGAGCTGAGTATCATCAGCATAACAGTGAAAGCTAACACCATGTTTCTTGATGATATTTCCCAAGGGCAACATGTAAAATGTGAAAAGCAACGGTCCTAGTACTGAGCCTAGTGGCACTCCATACTGCACCTGTGATCGATATGATACCTCATCATTCACTGCTACGAATTGATGATGGTCAGATAAGAAAGATTTGAACCAAGCCAATGCAATTCCACTAATGCCAACAAAATTTTGTAGTCTACTCAAAAGGAGTTGTGGTTGATAGTGTCAAATGAGCGCTAAGATACAGTAGCACTCTATTCGAGAAATCAACACAATCGGATGATAAGAGCAGGTCATTTGTAACTCTGATGAGAGCAGTCTCAGTACTATGATATGGTCTAAATCCTGACTGGAAATCTTCAGAGATACCATTTCTCTCCAAAAAGGAACATAGCTGAGAGGGTACTGCCTTTTCTAATATTTTTGACAGAAAAGGGAGATTTGAGATCGGTCTGTAATTAACTAATTCTCCAGGATCAAGTTATGTTTTTTTAATGAGAGGCTTAAAGGGTGTCATTTGATGTTGCTAAAAAGAACATTTATTTTGTGTATTTGGTTTAATGAAATTTGTTTATGCGGTTTAAAGTTAAAAAAAAAAAAACACATTATTTTCCACATACTTCACATTATTGTTTCTCCTCTATGCCCAGCCTTTCTGAAACGCGTCGATTTTTACAAAGCTCATCGGTCTGAAAAAGCGAGGTGTGCTGTGATTGGCCAGCTATCCAGTGCGTTGTGATTGGCCGAATACCTCAAGCGTGAGACGGAAATGTTACGCCCCTCACCATACTGTGATGATGCCCTGTCAGGCCAGAGCGATGATTCAAAAACATTAAAACCCCATTACAAACGAGGCATTTGTTGCATCCAGGGGGACATAATTACTGATTATAATGACTATACTGTCTTTTTACGCGTTGCGTTGAATCACGCCGAGTAAACATAAAACCATGTCTGCATTCATGATCGGAGAAACGACAAACAACAAGAGCTAATCTACACTGCTCAAAACTCGCGTTTGAATCATCAGTGGCAAATGATAAAAGAAAATGTACTTAAGTGAGTCAGAACTGCCGGCATTTTAGTCTAACGTTACTCTCCCAGGATCAGTAAACAGTCCTCCATAAAATGTGCCAGCGATCCAAGCTGATGTATTCCCTCAGCGACCAGCACAAATCAGCTCCAGGCATGACGAAGCGGATATCGTCCTCTTTTGGAACGCCAAACAAAGTATTTTCGCTTTCGCAAAAAAACACAGCGGCTAGCGTGAGCGAAAGCCCCGGCTTAGCGTGAGCTGAAACGGGGCAAGAGTGAGCTGAGGCGGCGGGGCCGAGAACGGCGGTCCCGGCGAAGGAGCGGTGAAAACGGTGAAAGCCAATCCGGCAATCCACAGCACTAAGTTGATGTATTCCCTCAGCAACCAGCAAGGATCAGCTCCAAGGCATGACGAAGCGGATATCGTTCCTCTTTTGGAAGACCAAACAAAGTAGTTTCGCTTTCACAACGAAGCACACAGCGGCCTAGCGTGAGTGAAAGCCCCAGCTTAGCGTGAGCTGAAGCCGGGCAAGAGTAAGCTGAGACGGCGGGGTCGAGAACGGCACGCCCGGCGGATCCGACGAAGGAGCGGTGAAAACGGTGAAAGCCGATCCGGCGATCGACAGCTTGAAGTTGAAGTATTTCCTCAGCGACAGCACAGATCAGCTCTAGGCATGACGAAGCGGATATCGTCCTTCTTTTGGAAGGCCAAACAAAGTAATATCGCTTTCATAACGAAACACACAGCGTCTTCAGGACATGGCGGCAGCGGCAAAAATACTACAGCGAGAATAAAAGTTACGCCTTCTTCTTTGCGTGAACATTTGGGCGGCGTTATGCAAATCTTCCCACATAGTGAGGTAGATATGTGGGGCTGTGTTCGAATGAGCCGTTTAGGTAGGGGTGGCTGACTCTTAACTTTTATTAAGAATCTCTCTTTGGATTTGAGACTTTAATCTTTGCAAATTTTCTTTATGCACCAAGAGCTTGTAACACTCCAAAGAGAAAGGAAAAAATGAAATTGCATCATATGACCCCTTTAATAACAGCCAATTTGAAGGTTTTAGGGACATATCCTAAGGACATTAGCAAATTAATAATATTCAGAAGAGGATCTATGACTTCTGGAAGCACCTCTTTTCGTAGCTTAGATGGAATAGGGTCTAACGTACATGTTGTAGGTTTTGATGATTTGACAAGTTTATACAATTCTTCCTGTCCTATAACAGAGAATGAGTGGAATTGTTCCTCAGGGGGTCTATAGCACACTGATGCGATATTGTAGCTGACGGCTGCATGGTTATAATTTGATCTCTAATAGTATCGATCTTGGAAGTAAAGAAGTTCATAAAGTCATTACTTTTATGCTGTTGGGAAATCTCTGCATCTGTTGATGCTTTATTTTTCATTAATTTAGCCACTGGGTTGTGTTTGTTCTCTTCTAAGAGAGACTAAAAGTAAGTAGATCTAGCAGTTTTTAGAGCTTTTCTATAAGTAGAAGTACTTTTCCCCCATGCAATACGAAATACCTCTAGTTTTGTATTCTTCCAGCTGTGCTCTATTTTCCGGGCTGCTCTCTTTAAGGTGCGAGTGTACTCATTATACCATGGTGTCGAACTGTTTTCCTTAATCTTCTTTAAGCGTAATGGAGCAACCGTATCTAAAATGCTAGAAAAGAGAGAGGTAATAGATGTAAAAGTTTCTGTACATCTATTGTAACAGAGCGATTGGATATGCTGAAGAATTGAGACAGGTAGAAAGATCAGGAAGACAAGTCAGGAAGATTATTTACAAAGCAGTATTTTGTGGTAGAAGTGATGGTTCTACCATATTTGTAACAAGGAGTTGAATGTGCAGCTTTAGCTATATTGAGTATACATGAGACTAGATAATCAATAGATAGATATCATCACTCTGCTGCAGAATTTCAACGTTATTTTCATAACTGTTATTTTCATAACAGCCACCTGTTGTCTAATGCCATCATTGCTCAAATGTCATGTGATTAGATGACTTATGCAACATTTAAGGATTGTTTTATGTTACAACATCGATTGAATTGAGTGGTAAGTAGCTCTGACCAAAGTTCAGTTTATATGGTGATATGACTGAAGTGCTGATACAAGAAACACAGGCATGCACCAATATCAGTTTTTAAGTTTTAATGTAGTTTTTATTTCTACTGTACATTCAATTTGCCTTTTAGCATAGTTTATTTAGTTTTCACACTGTCATTGTCTGTTTTTTTTTTTAAAGGGGTCATATGATGCGATTTAAATTTTTCCTTTCTCTTTGGAGTGTTACAAGATATTGGTGCATAAAGAAGATCGGTAAAGTTGCTAAGAGTAAAGTCTCAAATCTAAAGAGATATTCTTTATAAAAGTTAAGCGTCAACCACGCCTACCTAAAACGGCTCATTATAACACACCACACGTCGCGGAAGATGTGCATACGCCGCCCAAGTTCACGCAACAAAGAAAATAAAGCGTCACTTTTATTCTCGCCTGTTAGTATTGTTGTTGCCGCCGAACCATGTTGTGGAGGACATGTGTGTTTCGTTGTGATAGGGAAACTACTTTGTTTGGCCTTCCAAAACGAGACGATATCCGCTTTGTAATGCCTAGAGCTGATCCGTGCTGGTTGCTGAGGAAATACATCAACTTCGCGTGGTCGATCGCCGGATCGGCTTTCACCGCGTGGACGAAGCGAAGTCCAGCCCAGGGTCGTGACATGTGCTTGCCGCAAGCCCGCTGGACGCTCCTTCATCGAATCCGCTGGCCACGCCTTTCTCAAGCCCGCCCGCCGCCGCTCACTCTAGGCCGCCGTGTGTGACGCTTGTGAAAGCGAAACTACTTTGTTTGGCCTTCCAAAAGAGGACGATCACAAATGCAGACATGGTTTTATGTTTGCGCGGCGTGATGCAACACGTAAAAAGACAGTATAAGTCATTATAATCTGTAATTTTGTCCCCACTGGATGCAACAAATGCCTGTCTCGTCACTCCGGGAGACGGCATCACAGTATGGTAAGGGACGTAACATTTCTGTCACATGCTTGAGGTATTCGGCCTATCACAGCACACCTAGCTTTTCAGACCAATGAGCTTTGTAAAAATCAATGCGTTTCAGAAAGGTGGGGCATAGAGGAGAAACAATAATGTACAGTGTATAACCTTAAACCGCATAATTTTACATTTATCAACATTTCATTACACAAAATAATGTTCTTTTTAGCAACATCATATGACCCCTTTAAGGGCCGCCAAATTTAATGAGCTATCTGTTATCCTTTAAAATTTTTCAGCACTTGGGTTATTTTATTTAATAATTCTGAAGTCATGGAAATATATTTTAATATGTATCATGTTTTCAGTTTCCCAATTTAAATTTTTATTTTAGTTAAAGAAAATGTTTCTGGCTAGATTGGCTTAATGAGTGCAGTTCTCTGTTTAAACATACTTTTTCACTTTAAAATATGTCACATAACTGGTAATTCGTAACTAGATGTACATCCAAGATTGGAATCCTCCATTTACCATAGATCCATCATTGTATAATCATAGTTCCACAATGGAACATTCAGCCAACCCCCATCTTTCTGTCTTTGGGACTGTTGTTTTTAGACACTTTCTGAATGCTTCACCCATCCAGTCAATGAGGAGGAAGAGGAATAAAATGACAAAACTTGTGTTTGCCTATGTATTATGTTTGTTGCATATGTTCTTCCCGTCAGTATTGTCCATGTCACATCCTGACACTCGTATGGCCCTAATCCCTGATGCCCACACTCATGAACAAATGTTCTGTTGAGCCGTAATGCCCTGCAGACAGGATCTACCCCCACTGACCCCTGGTGAGGGGCACAGATCTGTATTACAAGAAATGTTTTCACTTACTGAGTTTAGTGTGCTTTCCATCTGCGAGGAACGGTCCAGCTGGAGAGTCTCATTTATGAGAACACACGCTCATCCCACACTAATACTGCTCAGTTTTCCGCTTTCATATGGAATTGGGAAAAATAGTGGATTCTGGATTGATAAAAATGTAATTAGATAAATTAGGCAAGAATGTTTGTCACATGATAAAACTTTCTTTGCCTGCTGTTCAGCAACACAATTTATATGGGCTGAGTACTGCTGTTCCACATACCTCATGTTAGTTACGTAATGCTACTCTCTTTTTTGAACTCACACAAACCTCTCTGTGTATTCAGGAACAGCATGTCCACTTGTGCGACCATCCATTACTGTGGGTTAGCTTAAGCGAACAGCTGTGTGTGTGTGTGTTAGATGACAGTATACTCGTCTAAACTCATTGATGACCGTATACTCGTCTTCACAAATCTCCCTCAGAGCTGTTAACAGCTGTAGCCAGTGCATATCCAAACCCTGCAATCAAAGTCCAGCAAGCTAGAATGACAGCAAAAACCACCCAGTGTTCACATAGATGGATTAAATATTCACTAGCTATACACAGTGGAGGAGTGTCATAAGGTTGAGCTTTCAGCTGACTCAATAAATTGGAGTATGAAAATGGGTCAGGCTCATTTGCGTGGACACTTACACATTTAAAGACATCTGGCAGTGAGCACCGCTCCAGTAAAACATAATGAACTCATGGGATAATTGCATTTAAAGCATACTGTCTAAACTTATTAAACCTGTGTTGTGTTTGAGAGAGGGTTGTGTTTAAGTCTAACTAAAATAAGTATTATTTTACACATTTTACCTTTTTGAAATGCATTGTGTGGATTTTAATAGTCAGTAGTTATAATTTTGGGCTTCTATGCCTTTCATTGGATAGGATAGTATGGATGTGAAAGGAAGCAATGGTGAGAGAGAGGAGAACAACTCTTCCCGTGACGCTGCACGGTTGCGACTCGGACTCATTGGCTGCAAGTGTCTACTTTTATTTTATTTTGTTTGTTTGTTAATTATGTATTCTTACTTTGGATGGTGGCACGTCAGCGAGCCACTCAATGGCGACATTTGCACAGATTATCATTTGGATATTTATTATTTGGACATTTTTATCGGCATGGCTTTTATCAACTATGTGCTGGGAGACCCAAACTCTCATTTCATACACAAGAGAAGCCCTGTTCCTGCTTTCATCTTGATCTGTTAATCTAAATCCGATGGTGGATTTGCCAAAGGAGCTGAAACAGAATTCAGATTCAGCGGTGACACCGGAGAAGAGGTCGACGTGGGGGAGTTTTACATTGGCTCAGACGGAGGTCCAGTAGGCCCCCTTTTCCTTCCATTATTCTTGGAAACGTGAGATCACTTAGAACTAAGATGGACGAACTTCGTATTAACACCAGGTCGGGCTTTGAGTATCGGGACTCAAGTTTATTGGCTTGATGGCCCCTTGATCGGGACTCAACACATGTTTTAAATCGCGGACTTAATTGCGATTCAAAAATCGCACTAAAGATTTGGAATTCTAATTAATGTTGTTAGTTTATATCGGTCAGCCCTAGACTGAACTGTGGGAGTGTGTGTGTCATTGAAACGTGAATTTAGTTGCAGCCAAGTGACTTTGTGCGACCCACCATGTTCCACACTGCGACCCACAGTTTGAAAACCCCTGTCCTAGAGGATGCAATAACACTGTGTTGATAGCTAATGTCTCACTCAGGTAGGCCTATTGAATTAATCATTTTCTAGTAACTATCATGTATTGTCATGTGTATCATATGTACATCTTTCTTTCAAAATATCAGCTAATTTGCCTGACACTCAACCTCAAAATACATTTACATTTACATTTAGTCATTTAACAGACACTTTTATCCAAAGCGACTTACAATTGGTGGATACATAAAGCGATTCTTCTTAAAGAGGCAACCAGACACAGGAAGTGCTTGTAATACCAAATTCTTAGACATTGTTCAAATAAGTCCAAGCTAGAAAGAGAAGGAATAAATAAGACTTGTTTATTTTAGTTTTATTTTATTTTTTTTTTTTTTTTTTTTTGATGAAGTCAAGTAGCTTCGAAAGAGATGATTTTTCAGCTGTCGCTTGAAAATTGTCAGGGATTCAGCATTCCGTATAGGGGTGGGAAGATCGTTCCACCAGCAAGGAATGGTGAACGAGAATGTTCTGGATTTTGAGTGATTTTGAGCCTCTCTGTGATGTTACCACGAGGCGTCGCTCACTAGCGGAACTCAGACTTCTGAAGGGGATGTAAATCCGTAGTAGTGAGTGGAAGTAGGCGGGAGCTGAGCCTGTGGCTGTTCTATATCCAAGCATCAATGTCTTGAACTTGATTAGAGCCGCAACCGGTAGCCAGTGCAAGGAGATAAAGAGAGGTGTAACATTTGGGGGGGCTCGTTGAAGACCAGTCGTGTCGCTGCATTCTGAATCATTTGTAGAGTTTTGATTGTGCTTGATGGAAGTCCAGTCAGAAGAGTATTGCAGTAGTCCAGCCTAGAAATGGCCTGGACAAGAAGTTGTGCAGCATGCTCCGTTAGAAAGGGCCTGATCTTTCTGATGTTGTTCAATGCAAGCACTCAAAAATTGTTGGCAATGCAATGCAATGCAAAAAAAAATCTGATGTACTGTTAGTGTCGTTAGGGATGCAGCGATTAACCGGTTTCACAATTACCCGCTCATTAAAATGTCACAGTTAATTAATCGTAAAGGCTCCGCTACACCGAGTGTGTTTCTGTTGCACGGAACGGAACTGTTGCAGCTTGCGCAAAACAAACAAAGTTACACTAGCGGTGCACCAGCTTTAAATGCTTTGCTTATCAGAAACACGGAGGCTACTACACACACTAGATTAACTATGACAGAGGAACCAAACAGTGAAGCTTTATTTCCACCAGAGAAATGCCTGTCAATTGTGTGGGACCATTTTGGGTACACCAAGATTGACCAGGGTGTCATTTAAATATTGCCATTAAAACTGCTGCTAAAGAGCGAATACACAGCTTTTTTAATGCATGACGTGAAGGCAAGACTGATGCGAAGCTACGGCTCGTTAGCTCAGTATTCTGCCCGCTTCAGATCAGACAGATAAAATAGTGTGGTAAGATCACATTTATTTGAGTTAATTAATTATAACATTTAGCTACTTATTCGATCGAGAGAGAGAGTGTGGCATTTTTATGTGGTTTTACAAATTTGATAATAACAGGGAAATGACAGGTTTCACGAGACGGATTTATGAGACATTTTTTTCAGTGTCCCCCAATTCACAAGTCTTATAATAATTCCGATGCTTTTTTTGAAAAGTCTAAAAATGCAGAAAGTTCCTGGAGGGGTCTGTGTAGGCAATAGAATATACGGTCGTACAGTGACAAACCATTAACGCTGGCGACCCGCCCATAAACCATAAAAACAAACCTGTGTGTGAGTGTGTGTGTGGTGTTTGTGTGTGTGTGTGTGTGTGTGGGTGAGTGTGTGAGTGTGTGGTGTGTGAGTGAGTGTGAGTGCGTGTGAGAGTGTGAGTGTGTGTGAGACCTGTCTCAGCACGTCTCTCTACAAACTACATCTACAGCTACATCGTCAGTACCCATTTACTCTACAAAGAAATTATTTTCTCAAGCCACATGTAAAATCATATGAATTATTATTAAAATGAATATGTATGGATGACAGTTGATTACAATAGTTCAGTTTATTCCCCTCATCATTAATAGTTTCCCCTGTGGGATAAATAAAGTTAATAGTCCTATATTAATAATACTTATTAACATTGTTATATATTATCCCTTTTATAGTATTATGCATAAGTCAAAAACCAACAAGATTTTTTTTTTCCACAATGTTTCCAGTTTTCTGCCTCAGGTCCAAAGAAATGTAAAGAATTTACAAACTGAAAACACTAAATACTTTTGTCATCTATTTTCATTAGTTATGCATGTTTACAGAGCAGAGGTCACCTTTTTAATTCCAGTTGGAGAGATAGACATGTGCTTGTCTTTATTATTATTATTATTATTTATCTTTTGTGCTGTTTTATTGGTTACTGTGTTATTTCTGTTTCTAAAGACAGCAATAAATAACACTTTATTATCTAAAGAGTGTCCATGTGAATTTATGAAATAATAATTTTGTGAAATTAATAAATGCATAATAATCGTAATAATCATGAAACCGTGTTTATTCCTCAGACAATAATCATACCAACAAAATCTATAATCGTTGCATCCCTAGTGTTGTGTTGTGTTGTGTTATTGCTGTGCAAGATAAATACATTTTTGTCAGTAATGTGTGATTAGTCATGCCAAAACTAGGGCTGTGCAAAAAATCGAATGCGAACACCATTTACTACACAGCCGTAGTTTACTAACAAGCTACACAAAATTTTGTTCAAAATAGCAGGCAATTAATTGCCGATGATTTTATGTAGCTTGTCAGTGAACTACGGCTCTGTGTAGTAAATGCCACTCCATCTGAAAGCATGTGCTGAAGATTTACTACTAATCACAGAACCGGATTCACTGACGAGATGCACATGATATTTTTGCACAGCCCTAGCCGAAACTAAGCAATAATAACAACATTTACTCAGAATTAGGAGTTTTCTGTTATGAGTTGAATTACTGTAGTTATGTAATGTTAGTAATTATAAATAATTATTGTTACCACATTATCGTCACAGCCATATCATCATGCAGCCCAAGACTGGTTGCCCACTGAAGCTAAGCAGGGTTGAGCCTGGTCAGTACCTGGATGGGAGACCTCCTTGGAAAACTAGGTTGCTGCTGGAAGAGGTGTTAGTGAGGCCAGCAAAGGGTGCTCACCGTGCAGTCTGTGTGGGTCCTAATGCCCCAGTGTAGTGATGGGGACACTATACTGTCAAAAAGCACCATCCTTCGGATGAGACGTTAAACCGAGGTCCTGACTCTAAAAATCCCATGGCTCTTCTCGTAAAGAGTAGGGGGTATCCCCGGTGTCCTGGCCAAATTCCCTCCACTGGCCCTTGTCAATCATGGCCTCCAAATAATCCCCATCCACTTGATTGGCTCTATCACTCTCTCTCCTCTCCACCTGTAGCTTGATGTGCCTGGCGCCCCTGTACTGTGTAGAACTTTCATTCTGGTCCTCCATGATTCCCGAACTGAAAAAATTACAAAGGTGTCTGCTTTGAATAGACACTGGGCCTGCTATAAATGACAGACACATGGTTGAACATGCACAGTTGCCTTAATTCTGCACCAGAGCAAAAGTGCATAGCAAATGCCCTGCTTCATATGTGTCTGTGTGAGTGTGCATGTGGATTGGATTTTGTGGTGGATTGCTCAGATAACTTGCATTCCTCCGCTGTGGTTCCTTGTATTGCTGTGGACAGAGTCTTTTGTAAGTGAAAACAAAACTTGATTTTGCCACACAAAAATATACACACTGACACAGCAGCTGAAATTTGCTTTCAGTAACTGTTTAAACCCCCAAGAACAGAAATATATGTTTGTTTCTTGCAAAAACATTGATTTTGCTGCTGAATTTGTTTAATAGTTGCCCTTTGTACAAATTTATATTAAGTCCTGTTCATTTGGACTGCATCGTTTAATTCTTGTCCCTGTAAAGCTGATAGGGCTCCAAACACCTGTAGGGAGGTCCTGAGGTCACGGCCCTTGTGCTAACAACCTGACTGACATCACTTCCAGAATTAGCATTCAGGCTGTGTCTTTCTCTGGTCTATTGTGAGATTGTGAACCAGAGGTCACGCTGGGTTCCAGCACAGATGGCTCTGAGCTGCATCCTCTGTATTACTGGAAAATCGTGAATACTCTGCGACTGGTTGTGGAGTGTGTGTCCTGTCAGGAAGAGCATGCGTGTATGATTTTCATTCTGTCGTCCCTGGTTGGTCATTTGAGGGGCTTTGGGACATCCTGTGCTCTGATGTGATCATAGGCTGTGAAAGGAGGTGTTAAAACACCTTCCTGGCTTTGTGTTGCATATGTGTCTGTGCTTGGATTGTGTGTGTGTGTGTGTGTGTGTGTGGGTCTCTGAGTGTTTTGTGCACGTGTAGTGACTAAAACAGGGTGCTCCCTGCGTCAGCTTTGACTCGTGTTGATGTTATGTGAGGCATGCCATATATGTTATTGCTTTCATGTAATTGTTTTCCTCCCCTTTCTCCCTTCAGGTTCTTCAAGGAACTTGAGGATCGGCACCAGCAGAACATTGTAATCAGTGACATAAGTGACATCGTTATAAGGCACGCCCAGTCTAACTTTGACCCCTATGTGACATACTGCTCAAATGAAGTGTACCAGCAAAGAACCCTGCAAAGGCTGTTGTAAGTACAGCACAGACTGTCACTGCTTCAACTGAAAGTCATGTCTGACTTTTATCATTTAGCCCTGAAGATATGAAGCTTTTTCTGTACGGAGATCAGATTTCTATGGAAGCCTTTTTCTGCCTCAGTAAAAATAAAAAGGGTAGTTGTGAGATTGTTTAAAATGGGGAAAAATTATATTAAATAAGAGATAAAGTTAAAAAGTCACATTGCGAGAAATGGAAGTGTTATTTGCAAGATCACACTGAGAGATATGAAGTTCAAATTACAAGAAGCAATGTCACGGTTGCAAGAAATATAATCACATGGTGAGATGCCATATGGTCACAATTGTGAAATAGAAGTGTACGTACGTTTGAAATTGAAGGTATTCATTGGGAGCTCTTTCTAAAACTTTTTTACCATTACAACTGTTGAGATTAACTCATCGTGAAAAGTGTTGATTATAGCATTATATATAGATCTACTCCTGTCGCATGAAAATTTCATTGAAGCAGATGATGACAGACTGTTGAACACATGAATGCAGTGCTCGTCATTGTAAGTCGAGTTTTGCACTCACAAATTTTGCCCCCACCTTTTGTTTTCATCCTAACTACAGTGCCAACGGGATGGAAATAATAGATTCATTGTGCAGTGTAGACTGCGTCCTTGATAATAAACTCACACTGTGTGACTCCCGTGATTATAAAGGGGAGCATTCATTGACTGCTTTATGTATATAATTTAATCACAATTTAAGTAACAGATTATTTTCATGCCACTAAAAGAAACAACGTCTAGTAAGTCACTGGCTTGATTTACTGACACATAGACAGCAATAAATGATTGATACAAAGAACATCTGTACACAAATCATTACATATCAGAAATCACTGATCGCAGATTAGGCAACATGGTTACTTAAATGTTGTGGTATTACTGAAAGGTCCAAGGTATCCTCAGTGAAATGTATTGAACAAGCAAATAATGCTCTACTGAGACATCCACATAGTTGAAAATAAATAACCACTTTCCTAGGATTAAAATGATCCACCAGTGAGCAGGGCCAAAGACGTGATGATGTAGAAGTAGACATGCAGAGGTGGTCTTTCATTGAAACGAGTTGTTGTTTTTCTGAGCTTGGTTTCAATAAAAGCTGTTTTTGGACTAACAAGGACGTTTTGAGCTCTGTTTTTATAGTACAATTGACTCTTAAAAGATCAAGGGAAATTTGATATCTCAATTCATGACCCCTAAGAGAAAGAGTCCAGCTGTGAGTATAAATTAACTGTGGAAACAAGTTTGGTTGTGTGATATAATCAACTATAAGTGAAACAAGTCATAGATGTCAAAGTCAAGATATATTGTAAATTTAAAAAAAGTCTGTGAGATAGATTGCGCTTCAATCACTTTCTTAGTTGTGATCTCAAATTTAAGATTACAAAAATAAGTCAAAACTGCCAAATATAAAGTCGCAATTATGATAATAAATTGCAATTACCAGAATGAAGGTGCACCTTTTATTTTTTGCATAGGTGATATATTTTTTTGTTTATCATAGGGAAATTTTTTTTCAAACGGACCTGCGGCCAATCACAGTTTAACATTCCCATTTTATCCCTTCAGAATAAAAGCCCGCCTTTAAGGAGTTACTGACCACGACTTCGTGTCCACCCCGACTGCCTAACTTCCATAGATCTCCTTCCTCATCCGTCCCCTGCAGAGAGTCCACGGCTGCCCCCTGTAGGATTGAGTTGACATATCCTCGACTTCCCCTTGCTGACCTCTGCTAACCTGTCTCCACTGACATAAACATCTAGCTCTCCCCCCCCCCCCTTTGGGGGGGGTATGTAACTGCATTTTCAGTCTTCTGTCATGCATCTTGTGCTTTGATTATGTGGTTCATTTGACCTGGAGGACGTTCACTGTTACATAAGACATCAAATTAAACCAATTAAAGTCTCCTGGTGGTACTTGTTTTTCTTTCTCTACTTCTCATACTTTCTTCTCAAAATTACACTCTCTTCTCCTCCTTTCCATTTCATTTAAGTAAAGCTTTAGCTTTCAGGGCCTTTCTGTTTAACAGTAACAATTCTGTTTAGATTTATTTATTATTGCTTGAGACCTTTCTACAGTATTTCAGCATAAGGTAAAGGGATTGAGTTGGTATGAGGCTCTTTTATTATATTTAAAAGATGGTTTAAAAGGGTTGGTGTTGCTTGCTCTCTATCGTCTTTTCCTTCTCCAGAGGATTGTGTTTGTAAAATGAAGTGAGGGAGTAAGCTGCACTAAAGATGACCTAGAAACTTCTCCATAGTCCCTATCCTCACAACTCTTGTTTTCATTTATCGCCATCCTTCCCTTCTTCCTGCAGACCTTTTCTTGCTTTCTCACCCTCTCATCTTTCCATCTCTTTGTTACTTTGTGGGTCCCCTGAGCTTGGTAGTGGGTTTCCTAGTTGAGGACAGTAGAGCTTGGCTGGCTGACTGAGCATGAGAATTTTGGGATTGGTTTTCTTTCCTTCTTTCTCTCTTTCTTCCCACAGCTCAGAAACAAGTAAAACTCTAGCTGGGAAATATCAGACAAGCGTGAGAAAAAAGTTTGAGAGCACTCCATTAGAGATAAAGTGTTTGAAAAGCTTCAGGAACAATAAACTAAAAACTATTGTACAAACAGGAAACAAGTTCTGATGCAAGTCTATTTTAGATTTACAGCATATTAAACTGTGTACTCAAGCACCAACAGTTCAAAGATCATTTTGATTCAAAATGTTTTTGTCTTGTAGACCATATGCCAGAAGACGCCCAAAGATTCTGCCCCTTATGAGGCATGTAAAAAAGCTCTGCATGTTGTCAGCAAGGTGAGAAATACTGGGAATTACCACTGTAGGTTTTTCTAGTGTTTGTCTGAGAAAGCCTTAGTTAATAATCACCTTTTTTTCTGTATGTCTGTATATGCAGCTTGTGAGGAAATGTAATGAGGGTGCTCGTACAATGGAGAGAACAGAAATGATGTACACCATCAATTCCCAGTTGGAGTTTAAAATTAAGGTAAGAGAATAAAACAAACGTGAAAGGAATTTAACGATTGTGCTTAATAATTCCACTGCCTTAATGATTCTTTTAATATTTTTAAGAAAGCACATACTGGTCCATACTATATACTAAAACTGGGCTATATACTAATGATTTATTAATGAAAGTACCTATAAAAAAAAAGAAAGTTATTATAACAAAGCGGTCCTCTGAATGAGTTTCTGCTCCAAGTATAGTTTTTAAACAAGTTTCAAACATTCTCTGTCTGTCCGATCAAACTACACCCAACTCCTGCTTTGGTTGAGTGTAAGGCCCTGTTTACACCTGGCATTGAGATGCGTTTTGGTAGATCAGATCACAATTAAAACGATGGAGACACATTCCTGTTTACACCTGCTTTTTTAATCCATCTCTTTAGTCCACTTTCCTTATTTCTTTAAGGAGAGGGTCTATGAGTGGTTGTATGTATGGGCCTTTTCTGATCTTTTGATCTAATATTGCAAAATAAGCTCTTGCAATTGAATTATGAACGTGAAAGGAGACAACGGAAAAGCAGCTTTGAGAGCAGCAGCTTTGCTCTGAAAGCCACAAAATAAATTACTCCCAAAGCAGTGGGGTTGTGTTAGAATCAGGGATGGCATAAGAACATTTAGCTTTTTAAACTTTTTCACCTTCACACAAAACTTGTGATTTCAGATTATTTTAAATCCTGCCTGGCTAGTGCACTTGAGCAACATGTAACTTGCTCATTGTAACTAAAGTTTTGATTTCCAGTCCTACAGAGATTTATGCTGGTGTATGACATCTCCCATAGAGCAGTTATGTCACTATCTTCCTCCTATCTGTGCTGTCTGACGTTATGTCTGTAGTATCAGCTGATGAGGAACATTAACTAAAACTCAGCTGCAGAGAAATGCAGATCACTACACAAGAGTTACATGTACAGTTTTGCAGACGCAGACTGTCTTAAGTGGAGAGGAAATATCTCCTTAATCATATGAAGCATGTGTATCCTTTTTGTTTCCTTACTGTAAACACAAAGTGGTTTGTGGTAATGTCTGTGTCACAGCTGAGGGCCTTCTCAGATTCTCTATGTAGAGTTGCACAAATCCTAGTTATTGCAGAGGTTAATTCAACTTGTTAAAACCTGAAGAGTGAAAGGATCTGGTTAAATGTGAACTATATGCTCTTTTTTTAATCTCACAGAGATTAGCAAGAGTTTAGACTGTCAGCCGTTTAATCATGGGATTCACACGCCTTCACCTTCATGTAGTACCTTGTACCACAATTAGCAAGTAAACTTGTGGGTTTTTGCTGCTGTTTATTTTACTTGTAAAACCTGTTCGCACATTCTCACCTGATACACACATGCTGCTCACTCGCTGTGGGTCTTCTGTTCATCGTGACATATTTTTCACTACGTTGTGCATGTAAACTTACTTTGCATGTACACAGTGATGCATTGGACACACTCACTAATGCAACCATATTTACAACCTGCTGCTTGAGCAGTGTGGGAAAGTTCTGCTGGCACATTTGGTACGAGCAGATGTCTAGAGGGTTCTGCATATAATCACAAGACTTTGCTGAGTCCAGCTGTTAGAAGGTCAGTAGATCTCAAAGTTCTTTGTGACTTTATTTCTAGCTGTTGTAACAGTATGTGTCACAGTGTGACTTTATTGCTTATTTTAAACTTTATCTCAAAATTACCAGGCTTCCATAGATATCAGTCAGTGGATCTCATTTACTAACCATGTGATATCTGCATGAAAGCATTTTCACAAACACTTCACTTCCCGATGAACAAAATCAAGTTGTGCCCTACATTTTTCTTCTAATTTATTAACATTTTACTTGTTTATACATCACAATAGATAAGAAAACACAAATTCAGTATCATGCCATTTTTAAAAGATGTTTATTGTGTTCGTACTTGCTTTGAAGACAGCACACTTGCCATTGCTCTAGGATCTTTCTGGACATCCTCTCATGTGTCCTATGTGAGAGTGTAGTATGTTTGCAGAGAGAAACAAAAGGCTTTGCGAAAACCCTTCATATGGAAATGGTTTGGTGCTGTTTTATGCAAATTAATGTAGGCACATAGCTGCTAATCAACATTAGAATGAGGTTAAAAGAACAAATTGCTTTGTGAAGAAAAATTGTCATCAATGATCGATTATGAAAACATTTCATTTTTAATATTTTGATTAACATTACATCACATACATTTTAATATTTTGACAACAACGCATTGGAAAAACAACTAAGTATGGGTATTGTGTACCATTTTTAGCTTTAAAAACTCCTATACGGAACAAAACTAAAGCAATGAAACTGAACACAGGGATCTTGAGACAGATTTTTTTTAAAGCAGGCTGATTTATTTTATTGTTTAGCGGTAAAAATGACCGAAATGCGCATCCCTATCGAACTATTTATTTCACTGTTCTAAATGTCCATGATTTGTTTTAAAAATTAGGTCTTGTTAACTTTCTTCATGTCGGTCGTGTTGCATTGAAACATTAATAATTCTGTCTGGTTCACTTTTTCTCCTTTCACACTTTCTCTCTGCAGCCGTTCCCGCTGGTGTCGTCCTCCCGCTGGATGGTGAAGCGTGGTGAGCTAACAGCTTTTGTAGAGGAAAATGGCATCTTTTCCAAAAGGAAGTCTCGCCAGCAGGTCTATTTCTTCCTCTTCAATGATGTCCTCATTGTCACAAGGTGGTTGGTTGGTGTCTCCAGCAGCGAAATAAAATTGATGCGTTTGAGATGATGAGTATCTCTCAGACTGTGGCAAATGTACCTCTGGGTTCTTACCCAGGGGTGGCGTGGGTGGTAAGTTGGCGTGCCCTGTAGAATACTACAGAGACAGGAAATTTATTCCGTAGTGCTAACCATAAATGTACTGGATTGTGGGGTAAACGCGTTTGCATGTAAGTTGGTGTGGCTTGTGCAGATGTAGGAGGTAGAGTTTAGCTACGTACATCACTCATAGCCAAGGGTCGGGAGAAAAACAACCCCCAAAAATAGGTTTAAGCAATAAAGTACCGAAAGATGGCATAACTTTGTGATTAAATAAAGCAGGTGATAGATTTCTGTGTTTTTTTGTCAGCATGACAAATTGTACTCTGAATTTGTTTCCCTCGATTCTTGAAGCCCTGTTAACTTTAAATTTAGGTTGCCATCCGCCACTGTGGACTCAATTTGTAAGCTTTTGTTGTGTTGTCCTAGACAGTATTGTTTTTGGTTGCTACCAACCAAAGCAAATAAAATAGAACCAAGTGATGAAACATTATCTGTGTCAATGCAGCGCTGTTGCTAGTGTTGTCCAGTGTTCGAGTGCAGTTAATGGTTGAAAATATATAAATGGGATTGTATCCAATGTTCCGCTAACTGCGCATTGCGCGCAGTGGGCGGCCGCGCAGCGCGGGACACATACAAGAACTACCACCAGACATAACACCATACCCATTAGCCGGTGACACATGCAAAAATGAGTTGGGAAAGCCATTTGATTGTATTCCAAGAGGTCCTCACTGCAGCCTGTAGCACGATGACATAGCTGGATCAGATCAAATATGTATTGGATGTTTGACGAGCATGCGCAGTATTGGCTTTTAATGCGCATGCGCAAAGTGGGACTGTCATTGAAGCTGGTATTTAATGTAAATTAAACTGTAATTATTACGAGATATAGGCCTAGGTGTGTTACATAGGCTTACACAAGTTATATTATACTGGGATTTTAAACTAGTAGTGGAATGAAAAGAGTTTGGTATGTAAGCTATGTTTATTTTTTATTAGTTTGATTCGTTTTAGAAATAAAACTCTATTAATTACAATTTTGTTTGTTCTTTATGAAAAAAATGGGGTATAACTATTGTCTCTATTTTTTCCTCTGATAGTCTATTCAAGATAGTTAGATAGTTCTGTCAAAAATTTGTTCATGAATCAAATATTATTTTTCGTTCTCACTCTCTGTGCTATACGTGACAGAGTATAAAAGTTATAGTCCTACTAATATATGCGGACATCATTTTTATACCATATAAAATTAAAAAGAAGAAAAACAATCCTGTCAGCTGGGGTTCTGTATAGCCGGTAGACCCGTTATTCCGTGTTATACCTGTTTTTTACAGTTAATTCCATGTCCAGGAAATAAATACACACACGGTCGGAGACAAGGCACACTCTTAAAAATAAAGGTGCTTCACGATGCCATAGAAGAACCTTTTTGTCTAAATGGTTCCATACTTTTAATATCTGAAGAACCTTTCTGTTTCACAAAATGTTCTTTGTGGAGAAAGATGGTTCTTCAGATTACAAAAATGTAAGAAAGAGATGGTTCTTTAAAGAACCTTTGACTGAATGGTTCTTTGTGGAACCAGAAATGGTTCTTCTATGGCATCGCTTTTGAACCTTTTGAAGCACCTTTATTTTTGAGAGTGCATATTAACACAAAGATGACCATTTCTTTTTGTGTGTGTTATATGCAAGTGAAATCCCTGGAGATCGATAGACCAATTATAAATGGCTAAATACATAAACCATCCATTCTCTATCCCTCTCTCTCTCTCTATCCTCTCGGGATACTTTTTTATTTGAGTGTTGTATCAGACGATAGTAGGAAAAGCAACTACTGAAACATTTCCTTTGACCTACTGACTTACGTTAGTAGCGAGGTGAAGTTCTTTAATATAAATGTAATGGTTGTTTTTGTATTATTTTAATTATTATTGAAAATGTTTGCAATAGCTATATTAGAATAATATAAAATCTAAGTAAACAAAATGGATCGGCATTAATCTAATATCCCCAATTAAATTTAAATAAACATGACGGATACAATCAAAAAGACATTTAGGCTAAATCTGATAGAGTGATGTATATCTTAATAATTAGCTATTTACAGTGCAACGTCTGCATATCAGTCATGTTACAGTGCTTGTTGTATCCTTATAATAATGGATACAGCATTGATGTGCATCCTGGCGATAACATATTAATTGCAGGCTATTCAAAAAATAAATAATTAAATAAAGCTTTGAAGTTGCCGGTATAGACGAAACATCGCGGATGAATTTAGACATTAAAGTTTTTACACTGTAATGTAATGTAATGTAGGTCATCGTGTAGAAATGTAATGTAGGTCAAAAACCCTTGCTACACGTACTGCGTTAGACTTCACTTAGACCAAGTCATTAGACTAAGTCGCTGTAGATAAAAGCATCTGCAAAATGATAAAATGTAAATAAAAATATGAATTTATTCGAGACCTACTACAGCGCATGCGCGTAAAATATCCACTACGTCGTTTTATAAGTCCGCAGCTAGGGGGAGTGGGGCTACGTCTCGTGCTGCAAGCTGCAGCAGGACAGACTCTGTATTCTAGTAAAACGAAAGACTTGCAATGATCTTAAACACTATAAATTTATGCCGCTCTATAGTTAAAACCGGTCAATGGGGTTTACAGGTTTCGTAGAAAGAGAATGATGTGTGCCAAATGAGTCACTGTAGAAACCGAATACTTCAGTGGTTGCGGATGAAATAGCTCAAATCGAGAGCAAACGCAATGACGTGAAATAAAACGTCATCATGTTTTAAAGAAGAGTGGCTTGATTAAGTGGTGGAAATAGCGGATGATTGGCACAGAACGGTAACAAAACTCAGCAGGGCCGTGCAGAGACCATTAGAGGGGCAAGTGCTCAAAGTATAAAAGGGGCACATAGAACACGGCTTTTAATAGGGCTGTGCTCCTAGCTGAGACATGTATCGAAACGGATGCTTCTGTATAGCAGCAAATGCCGCGACGCAGTTCTGAAAAAGAAACAACAGAAAAGACCATTTTAATTTTAAAGTTAAAGAACGTTCTTTGCACCGCTTATCATCTGAATTAAAACGGAATTATAATTGGACCGTTTATTATTATTATTATTTTTATTATTATTATTGCGTTTACAGGGTATGGTGGTTTTGCTGTTGTAAACACTACTGTTGTTGTAGAAAAAATATATTTCTGTCTTATTTAAAATAGAATTATATTCTAATCCTGTTCTGAATTTATTAATTTTTTGAATGATTAAGATAATAAAAACAGGATTTATAAGTATAATTCGGAGGTTGAGAAAATCAGTATAAGCCTGTTTTATCGGTGTTGTGATAATTATTTTTAAGGCACTCTACGTATTTCAAGTTCAAAGTAATCGTTTTTAGTCAGGTAACATAAGGACAAGACCCCTCGACACCCTCTTTTCCCAATCAAACAGCAAGAACGAAAGAGAACAGGCACCTTTATATTGCTGTGTGTGTAGAACTTTAGCTTAATTTTTTTATATTTAATTTTAGTGAAATATAAATTCGTCCCCCGCACTTTATTCGGGCAGGTGTGTTCACGTAGAGGTTTCTAGATTTAAATCTAGATTTAAATTCAAAGAGTACGTATTGATAGTCCTATGCATGATCTGAAGTTTTATTTCTTATCCTAAATGAGACAGTGAATTACTGGTTGCAGTGTATGATTTAATTGGGCATACTCGAAGGAGTGACGCCTCACGGGGATGGCTCTCTCGCAGGGGCCGTAAAGTTCCAAACAGACCTCATAGAAAATACTTGGACAAACAGGAAGCCCTATATGGACAAAAGCATCCGTCTATTGCTGACGCTGCGTTTGAATAAAAACGAAAAAACTTGACAGACATTAACACCGTTTTTGCGAAAATATCCTGTTTATGTGTGTTTTTCAATTTATTCTCCAGGTAATAAATAAAACTATGAGAATAAGCTGATTAGATATAATAACTGCTTGACCACCATTTATATGCCTATGAAACTATATGAAGATGATTTCATTCCTTATTCTGTGAGAAAAGTGCTGCGTATTGCCTTTATAAACCGTCATAAAGTTATCATGGTAGATAATATTGAACCAAAATATTATAGCCCTTGCTGCATCTAACCTTACTGGGGGGGGTTCCCGCATGCACAAACCGCTGTGCACGGGGGTCTCTCCTTCACGCGCGTGGTTCTGTAAAAGATATCGCGTATTTTTGTTTGAATAGGGATAAGAGTAACTTCATTTGTCAAGGTGCTCAAAAAGACCGCCCGTGAGAACTGCACTTACCGGCAGCCGCGGACGTTATGATGGCATCCTGGATAATTTTATTTATGGCGTAAAATTATTATTCATCAATTTTACTAATAGTTAGATTGGGCAGGCCTTCACAAAATGGTGTTTAATTACAAAAAAATAAAAATAAAAAATTGCCTTGACAAAAGGGCATTTTGGGCATCAAGGTGGAAAGTGGCATGTGCTCAAGCACCCACCGCACCCCCCCCCTGCACGTGCCTGACAGAGACAT
>JADLZN010002968.1:0-25203 GCA_018155175.1 Sinocyclocheilus anophthalmus
AAACTTTTTTGCATTTATCAATTATTTTTTGTATATAAAATGCATGTCCAGTTAGCATCTTAATCAACACCATAAAAAAAAAAAAAAAACAACCCACCCAAATACGAACACCTTCACTTGTTCTAAAGGTTTACCATATAGATTTAATCTAATATTAGGACTTTCTCTCTTTTTTGAAAAACAAATTACCTGTGTTTTCGACACTGATAAACGAAATCCCCATTTATCTGTCCATTTTTCCACTTCATTAATTGCATTCTGCATACTTTTAACCGCATATTGAACATTCCTACCTCTCTTCCACATAGCTCCATCATCTGCAAACAGAGACTTTTCAACTCCTAAACTAACCTGGGAAAAAATTTCATTATGTTTTGGAACAAGAAGATCCCACCCTAACTTGAATAGATCTATCAACAAGAAAACTATGAAACCAGTTAAACATACTTCCTCCAATACCCATATTATCCAATTTAATTAGAAGCCCCTCTTTCCAAATCATATAGTATGCTTTTTCCACGTCTAAAAATACCCCTACTAAAATTTCCTTATTAACTTGAGCCTTCCTTATGTCAGATTCTAGACATAACACCGCATCCATCGTATTCCTACCTTTCCTAAACCCACTCTAGAAAGGAGAAAAATATCCTTTACTTTCCAACACATGATTTAGTCCAAAAATAACCATTCTCTCCATGATTTTACAGAGATTTGACATTAAGGCAATAGGCCTGTAACTAGTTGCCACATAATGATCCCCTCCAAGGACTACGCTCATATCACGCATGACTGATAATATTATGGACTATTTAAAATAAAATATACATTATGACAGAAGTTTCTGTTTCTTTTAGTGTTATTATATTGGATTTTGCAACTTTTTAAAAAGATACGCTACCCTATTCAAACAGTTTTCTTGAATTGGTCGTTGGTGTATACAAATTAATTATCGTGTTTTTTTAAATCTATACTAAATATGAGTATAATATTGCCTACAGTGTTATCCTGAAGTGTCTAGTTTTACTTGATTTTGGTAAGAAGATGCAGAATAGCAATGTCATATTAATCAACACTTGTCATGTTTTCTTTGTTACAGTCCTTTTATGAACAATATCTTTATTTCATCTTAATGGAACCGTGTGCTAGTTTTAAATCTCCTGAGAGAGAATGAAAGAACCCATGACCTTTATAACTGTTCAGATTATTAATTATTTAATTGCATAGTTTACTGGTATATTTAAATTAAATCCCTAAATGTCCCAATACTAAGGCTGCTGCCGAGTCTCTGTCCTATCAGACAATACGTTGGCAGTCATCATTTGTATACAAGGTACCTCACAACATTATTTCAGAACACGATTCTGAGGCAGATACAAAGGTTCTAAATGATGACGTCAAGCGATTTTTTGAAAACCAAAGTCACATATCAATATCTAATTACTAAAGTGCTGATTTAATTTTTAGAAAAAGTGCAGTCCAAAAGTTCAAAAAATAGCTTCATCTTATTCCATTTTAATATCTCCAGTCCCCGGTTAAACAATATGCAGTCGCAAGGTTTTGGACAATCTCAGAGACCCTTACACATATAACTATAACTGCCTTTGAATGTATTACCAGATGCAGAATTTCCCATAGCATAGGGTCAAATGTGCACTGGTGCCCTGTATGCTGCCTCTGAAAGCCTTTACTCTTTCAGTGCCGCCCAATGAAGTCGCAGAGAATTTACACTACTATTCATTTTCTTCCTTTTACCTGTTCCTCTTCGTTTCGGTGTGTTTAGCGAACAAAGTCCAGTGAGAGTGACATTCTGTGCACTCTGTTCCCAATCAACTAGACTGAAAATAAAGGAAAGACGACTGTGAATAGATTGGGGGGTTTCGCGACATTCTCATAGCAGAGTAAAAGAATAACCCAATAAACCTCCTCATTGTGTAGATGAGAGAATGCTCATGTGGGACAACTTCAAGAGGCAGGACATACTCACGCTGAAAAAACTTCGACTGGAGATCTCACAGGCACAAACATCAAACCCAGACAAAAACGGAATGATGGACGTTAAAACCACAGCATCAACCCCCTTATGAGTACATAACATGACAGTGGTGAGTGTCTAATTCACGTGTCAGTGTTATTATCTTAGTAACACAAGTGGTCCGTCTGTTTCAATTATTGACAATTCACAGTCTAGTTCACAAATGGCTAACATGTTCTACAGTGAACATAAGAATCTACGCCAGCCACTCTATAGCTGCACATTAATATCAAAATCCTGATCTCAAGTGCAAACAAAAACACGCATCTAATTTCATAAATTATCTAGCGATCGCTGGGTCTATTCCCTTTGATAAGTCCTACCATAACAGTTAGATCTGCTTTCAAATCAAATTCTGTCATCATCTACGAGTTGAAGTTTTAAAAACTATAGGTTGTTTGTTGTTGTTGAATTGTTCTAGAACCTCCACATCAAAAATTCTGAATGAACATATGGGAGGTATTTTGCGAACATGATAGGTACCCAAATGGATTGGTCTCCCATGACATAATCCATTATACCAAAAAGAATACTATGAGGGAGGTCAAGTGTTCCAGCAACTGTATTGTTACCTACATTCTATCAAATATCATCAGTTTGATGTTAGCAAAGAAGAAGAAATGCAGGTTTTTGGAACAACCCGAAGGAATAATGAGTAAATGATGACACTTTTCATATCTAGTAACGACCCTATTAATGCACGATAATAATTTACAGGACCAGAACATGTACAACCCTGTGGTCCTAAACACATAGTCCACAGCTGTTACATGTTTGAGTATTTTTACCTGTTAAATCTGCATTATGATCTTCTTGAAGTTTCTCATTGATTACAGACTCTGTGTTCACTATCTACCAACGCTGTAAAACGGCAGCCTGAATGAATACAGAATCAATATGTTTTTGTTTTCCTTAGGTCCAAGGTTTTTGTGCAGCTATAATTTTTTTTTGAAAAAAAACATTCACATGATGGGTCCACACTGCCAGAGACTAAGCAAATGAAAGCTGGTGATTTCCAGCAACAGCTGAAAGTTGAACTTTATGCAAGTGAGCAGTGAAGAGATATGCTGACTGCCAATGAGAATGCAGAAAGAGATCTGTCACCTGACACAGACTGATTTCCAGGCAGACTACAATACAAAATAATTAGTGTAAAAACAATTTCCACTTAGAAATTCCTAGTAATTTTACAAACTGTTACAAAGAAACTGTAAGTAACACATTAAATTAAGTGTGAAAGTCTTTAAAAATATCCTCTAATCAGCGTTGCCAACTTACCGACCTTGTCGCTAGATTTGGCGACTTTTCAAGCCAAACGCACTTAGGCTACTTGTTCCTCAAAACTCGACACTAGCGACAATAACTAGCGACTTCGTCTTGGAAAACCCTGAGCAAGTCTCTGTATGACTCGGCCGTGTACTACTAATACGAAACTGCGCACACAGGGTGGCCGCATTTGGCCGTTGCTTTCCAGTCTGGCAAACCTCCACCTCTCTCGTTCCTCTGCTCTGGTTTGTGTGCTGATCTTCTGTCTGTTACGTTGTCTTCATCAGCTGATTGCCTCTAATGGTATAAATCAGGGATATTCTGTGATCTTGGAGGTAGAGCTGATACCCGTAGTCTTAAACGGGCCGCGTTTGCAGCTCACTATATCATATTACTCCAGTCTCACGCCGTTGTCTGACACCACAAGGACTCAGTAAATATATAAATGAAAATTTGCTGATAATTAAATACGTATGCTTGGATGGCACGAGACGAACAAAAAATGTAAGGACCTCCAGAAAGGCATCCGTGGTGTCAACGATATAACTGGGAGATTTAGCGAAGGCGATATCATAGCGACTCGTTTAGCAACGGTTCAAACATGGCTTTCGCTCACTTTCCATTGAAAGAAGTTTTCACGACTGCCTCACCCTTTTAGTCTTTTGTATTGTAATTTTGCAACCTGAGGCCACAATCCCAAAATCTATGTTTTACATACCCCTTCCCCATACCCTACAGCCGAATGCAACCTTTGTCCCTTGAACAGGAGTTCCCTGGGGAGGTGAAAACTAATTCTAATAATATACACGGAACCCCACCGTTTACACGCTCTATCATGCTTACATACACACACCTATACGTGTCTTCACAAGAACCACCAGCTATGAAAAGCGCTAATCATCCTCCAGGAGCTGCATCCATAACAGAGCGAAGCTACATTAAAATGATATATTACGTTTTGATATGGATATTTTTCGTACAAACCGCCATTCGATTCACTACAAAAGCGCTCGGGTCTAGTAGCTTTTTTTCCATAATGTGGCCCCTCGTCATACCCCAAGATGCTAATTTTTGGATATGTTTAAGTTTTTTTTGTTTTGTGATTAAGAATTATTCATATAACTATTCTCCGCGCAAATATTCAGACGCCCCATCATCAACATCTAGGCACAGCTCTTGATTGCACTCTATCATCTGGTCACATGCTTTAACCAGCTATTAATCTCGTGCTAGCTTTGTCTATCACTGTAAATGATATAATTCCTTCTTGTCGTCTTTTCCTCGTCATGGACATCCTGCCTTTGATGTTTCTAGATGAGAGAATGCTCTTGAGTGCACTGACATAAACAACTTTTGGCGTAATCACGATGCTTAATATTGTAAAATCCCCTTATCATATCGAAATATTAGAAGAAAAAATTCTTGAACTAAAAATCACAAAAGCATACAAGATCTATAAATGGTCGCATACCTATACCTCATTCTGGCTTCATTTGTATTGTACTCTATACGAGTTTGGGCTGTTTAATATCAGGTGATTTTTTGTCAAAACTACAGCCCATGGCCCCACCCTGCAACATCAGACCCGCCCCCAGATAAATCTGTTCCGCGCTAATGTAAAATGTTGAAGTAAACTCCTATTGTAAGAGAGACCACAGTACGGCGTACTGCAACTATTCATCCGCTCTCTCTCCTCTCTCAAATTGGCCATAATTTGAAGAAAAAAAGTGTGAGCTCATTTCTCATTACCTTTCGGGGGAGACTATGTCCACCCAACACTCCATGTCTATGTGTTATCAGCCCTGATCAGACATGAATGTTTTGTTGCACATCAGGGCAGAAAATCAGTAAATGGTTGAACGTTAGCAACACTTTTAAGTGATTATTGCAACATTTCTTTGAAATAAACATGACGTAAAAAGTACCAATAAAACAATGATTACTTTTCATGTGAAATCGTTCATTAATGACACAAATGCTTACATTATATTTGTTTTTGTTGCTTGGGCAGCCATTGCCGCTGTAGCCAGTAATTTGCTGAGATCATTTCTCATACCCCATTCGTTTAGAAAAATCGTCGTTCCCATACGCCTCCAACCAAGAGAGAATCTCGACACCCACCCCTTCACGTTACTCGCGGTAAGGGGTAAGAAATGGGTTGGTCCTAATTGATTTTAATTTCGTATGTTTAATATTTACAGTATGCATGTCCTGCTAGAAACCAACACTCTCTTTCCTCCATACTGGTCAATGTTATGGTGATAGTTACACTAAAATGTCTGTTAGTCTTTAGTTTTCCTCCTCCGGGCTGTCTTCCATGTGCCTGTCCAGGTGGATTGTTAGTGGTGATAATTTAGCGGCTAGTGGCTGCATCTGCTAAGTCTAAAGTGATCGCTGCACGGATACAAAAATATAATTTAACATTATTATAGCCCGGGCTTAAGTCATTTTCTGAACCTCGGGGGGGTTGAGAGTAGGTTATGCTTCTGTGTATTTGTTTGGACACTGTCAATGAGTCACTTAATCATTGCATTCGCTGATTCGTTCAAAACGCAGATTATTCTGCTGTGGCTTGGGGTTCGAACCATTTTGTTGGTGAATAAGTAAATACAATCATTTGTACAACGATGTATGTCATTCAACATTACGTTATTGCTTATTGCAGATGTTCAATATCACACTGCAAACTCATGATTATATCTCAGAAAACGTCACTTTTGTTCAATAGTGATACGCTTATCTAGTGTATAACCCTTCCAGTGTGCAAAACCATGGTTTTGAATACTTATAGGGAACTATTAAACACCTTTTTGTAGTCGTTTATTTTTGTGATTTTATGTCTTTTTGTTCATCAACCAAAGTATTTCTTTATCTAGTGGCAATTAGAAAGAACTATTAACCAATCATTAAATATTCAATTGAATGCATACCTGGCTTCCAGATCTGCCGAGGCAACTATCAGAGCAAATAATTAGGGTTTTCTTCTGTACAATTTTCTGTGTATTTATGTTTTTTGTATAATACAATTTGTTACACATTACTTTGCTAATCTACAGTAATAAGGAGCTTCTGTTACAGATCTTGATGTCTCTGGTGTGTAAAACCAAAATTCTTTGTAACATGTATAAAGCATTTATAATCATTACTACCATATTCATTGTCGTTTTAGGGAATGGTGCATAAAGTTGGATAAGGATTGTGAGTTTGAATGACAGATTAATCTTCACTGTCGATATCCCTTGGAAACGTGTGAGAAAAGCACTTTCCTGATTTCTGGTCAATCAGAAAAGTAAACAGATGATCATCGACTGTGTCCGTCTGCAGGAAAAGAAGGGTTTATTTGTCCTTAACTATCATGAGTTGCTATCACAATTTTTTGACATTCACGTTTAACTGTCTAAGACCTGTTTCCACTGCAAAACACAGCTGTTTATGACGTGTGACAAGGATATTGCCAGAAATCCATGTATGTGTTGCTGTTTTATCATACTCAGTTTTCGGTCCGCATGATGCCTGTGACTGACCACATTAGTAAAGTTCTCAATAAAAAAAAACAAACAGCCTTCATTTGCAAGAATTTGATCTCGTTATATCACCTGCTCATTAAATAAATATGTTTTACGGATGTCTATTGCATTTTCTGACAACAAATATAAAACTTCAATCTATCCAGAAAAAACAACAAGACATACCACTAAACTTGCGATTTTTCGGGAAAGTTTTTCCTGTACATATCTATATTGAAAGTGTATTTCTTCTAATGTATCAGAGAGCTTTACTGTCTGAAGTTGAATTCTTCACTTATTACAAAGACTTTGTCAAAAATCTTTCATCCCACTGTACGTCCAAAAACACTGGTCTTATGTGTTTTCGTATTTTATTTTTTTTAATTTTTTTTATTGTGTCGCTTAAGATCTTGTAGTTTTTTTCAGATTCTACATACTGACAGAAACAGCCAATGGACACCAGACCTGTCCGTTGTTGAAGGATCACTTCAACAGCTCATTATAGCCCATTTTTGACATTATGGATAAAATATTCAAACCAATAATAAAACTCTGATTTCTTCCTCATAACGAAGCCTTAAAACCTCTGTGTGTGCGAGAAAAATCTATCTGAACGGATTTCATACCTATTGCTGATGCATATCCGCATACTTGCTTTCTCTTGCCGATTATCAGCTAAAAATTCCGTGAAATAAAATACATGTATACAGACCCAGATTTTATCTAAGTTTTTTATTTATTTTTATAAAATACGAGCATGAGATCAAGAGTGACTGTCAACTGTTATCACTCTCATATCTCAAACCGAAGTTTCTAAAATTGAAGGTTTACAATGTTTAATTCAAAACCTTCTAAGTCCGTACCATGATAAGAAGCTCTTAGTACTTTTCATTGGAAAAAACTTGTGATCTTTAATTATTTGCATTTGATTTACAATGTTAAATTTTTCCCATTATTGTTTTGGCTTATATAGTATTATAACTTGCTTTCCATGCTATACTACTACCTTTCCACTTAATTGCACTCTCATGTACAAACCTCGAACAATTTAGTTCCGAAAATGTTGGGACACTGTACAAATTGTGAATAAAAACAGAATGCAATGATGTGAAAATTTCAAATTTCAATATTTTATTCAGAATACAACATAGATGACATATCAATGTTTAAACTGAGAATGTATCATTTTAAGGGAAAAATAAGTTGGTTTTAAATTTCATGGCATCAACATCTCAAAAAGTTGGGACAAGGCCATGTTTACCATTGTGTGGCATCCCCTCTTCTTTTTATAGTCTGCAAACGTCTGGGGACTGAGGTGACAAGTTGCTCAAGTTTAGGAATAGTAATGTTGTCCCATTCTTGTCTAATACCGGCTTCTAGTTGCTCAACTGTCTTAGGTCTTTGTCGCATCTTCCTCTTTATGATTCGCCAAATGTTTTCTATGGGTGAAAGAACTGGACTGCAGGCTGGCCATTTCAGTAACCGGATCCTTCTACGCAGCCATGATGATGTAATTGATGCAGTATGTGGTCTGGCATTGTCATGTTGGAACAATGCCAGGTCTTCCCTGAAAGAGACGATGTCTGGATGGGAGCATATGTTGTTCTTGAACTTGGATATACCTTTCAGCATTGTTGGTGCCTTTCCAGATGTGTAAGCTGCTCATGCCGCACGCACTCATGCAACCCCATACCATCTGAGATGCAGGCTTCTGAACTGAGCGCAGATAACAACTTGGGTTGTCCTTGTCCACTTTAGTCCGGATGACATGTCCCAGTCTTCCAAAAAGAACTTCAAATTTTGATACGTCTGACCACAGAACAGTTTTCCACTTTCCCACAGTCCATTTTAAATGAGCCTTGACCCAGAGAAAACACCTGCGTGCCTTTTTGGTTACTGGAATCATGTGTGATCATGCTTCTTTTTGTTACCTACTAGAGTATTTTAGCCGAGCAGCGGTGATGGCAACGGGTGTTGGTTCACCGACAAGTTTTCGAAAGTATTCCTGATCCATGTTGTGATTTCCATTACAACTAGCATTCATATCCGTATGTAGATGCAGTCCTCTGTCTAGGGCCCGAAGGATCACGGGCATCCAAGATATGGATTTTCCGGCCTATGACATTAGCACATAATTAATGTATTCCAGATTCTCTGACAAACTTACGGATGACATACATGATGCACTGCGATGATGATACTTCAAACATCTTTGCAATTTCTCTTTAGAAACTCCTTTTATCTGATTATTGCTCCAATATTTTTCGCGTGGAATTGGTGATCCTCTGTTCATCTTGACTTCTGAGAGACACTGCCTTTCTGAGAGGCTCTTTTTATACCCAATTATGTTGCCAATTGACCTAATAAGTTGTAAATTGGTCCTCCAGCTGTTCCTTATGTACATTTAACTTTTTCGGCCTCTTATTGCTATCTGTCCCAACTTTTTTGGAATGTGGAGCTCTCATGAAATCCAAAATGAGCCAATATTGGCATGACATTTCAAAATGTCTCACACAAACTTCAAACATTTGGGATATTAGTTTATCTATATTCTTTGTATACGATATAAGTTATAAGAGATTGGTAAATTAATTCATGTCCTTTTTTACACCTCACATAGTTTACACAGTGCCCAAGCTAAATATTTTTGGGGGCAATTTGGTTATGGTAAAACAAATCAGATGCTACTGGGTATGACTTATTCTTACTTTGTTGTAAGGAGATTTTTATTGCTTTGAACTTTCTGCTTGTTCTCTGTTTTATTAGAATTTAATCAAGCTTTGAATTATTAAATAGATATATCAAAAACACATTAATGTCCAATAAGAACACCTGTCTAGATCTGTTCTCCTCAGCGATTAGTGCATACTAGCCTCGTATCAAGACCCTTAAACAAACACTGATAACATTAATAACAGTCCACAGAAGAAAAACATGTAAATATCAAAGATACAGGGCAATGTTTAATATTTTTACATTAGACACATGACAGAATTAAACCTTTAAATGTGTTATTTTATTTTTAGTAGGTTATGTGTAATTGAAATATGTAACTTGACTAAATGTCAGATTTAAACAAATGTATTTAAATATTTACTATACACTTATAATAATGCATTTCCTTTTGACTTCACTCTTTATTTTGGTAGATTTCTATTTCATATGAACACTTTCTGACGCTTCAAACTAGACTTACATGTCAGTGACACAATATCCAATCAGAGTCCGAGTAAACAATTTACAAGGTGAAAAATAATTCCAAATAGTAATAAAATTAGCCTGTAGTAAGGGTTTTGTATGACTTTAATCTGATAAGTGATGTGTAAATCAACGTTTCAAAAAGTAATATTTTATGCATTTTTTGAATGCTATTTACATTAAAAAGTGGTGTAAAACTTTATATCCTTAATATGAAGAAATGGTCATTCTTGCCTGTAAATAGCACATTACAGGCGTTGTTTACTCTGAGAGAAAATTATTTCTCCCTCTAGTGGTCAAATAATTTTAAAGTTTACATCTGCTTTCCTTAGGTTAAAGGTGGGGTAAGCGACTTTTAAAAAACGCTTTAGAAAACTGATTCGGCCCGAATAGCAAAACAAACTTGTAGCCAACCAGCAGTAAGGGGCGTGTCTACTCATGATGGGAAATGAGAGAGAGTTTTTCACGTGCACAGGACAGACTTTAGCGACTCCGAGCAACAGAAAATCGACTGGCAGTATAAAAAAAAAAACAAAGAGGAAAAAAACGTCTGCAGAACAAACGAATGTTTGAGGCCATACGCAAGACGTAAACCCTTTAACTAGTCGTATCAGCTTGTCCCATCGGCGGAGTGTAAACTCAATGAGTCGAAGGCCTGCGAATCAGACACTGATGTTTCTTGTTTCCCCTTCTCGTAGTCTTAGTACCACTAAGGCATATGCGCCGCAACAAGCTAAAGTATGTCTACACTGCACCGACAAAGCGACCATTGAAATACATTGAAATTTGTGTCAAGACTCTAAATAACACGAGCATCGTTTTTCTGTCGGGAATTTGCCGTGCCGCGCCGCATCCAGTGTAGACCGCCACTCGCGTCCGGTGTATACACGGCGTAACATTGGTTTTGCTTTGTTTCACAGAACTAATCGTTGCCTGGGTTGCTACATATGTGTGGGGCGGAGCTATCAAAATAAGGCGAGACCGTTTTGGGGTAGGGGCGTGTTTGTTTAATAAATTCTTTTTGGTGATTTCAAATGTCCTTGGCTACTCAGCATCGCTTACCCACCGTTTAAAGCAATGTAACACCGTCATGGCTGGGCGCTACCTATAGGCAGAGCAGGCAATTGCTTATAGGGCAGGGGTGTCCAATCTTGCTCCTGCTGTAAAATCCCTATTTGGCCGTTTCCAAAAACTGAGGTAGATTTAAATATAATGAAAGCAAAGGAAAATGGGGAGCGAGTGAAAAGGACACTTGGCAAGGCAGTAGGCCTACATAAGAAGCAAATATTCATACAGATGGGTCCAAAGATGAAGACGATAGGGTAGGCATAGGAATATATACCAACACTGGGTATATAGGGTCAAATGGGACATGGATAATAACGTAGACGAATAAATATTTTACTGAAATGTACGCATCTTCATGCACGTGGTGTATTAGAAGGAGTCAGTTTTACATCAGACTGGAGATTTAGACCACACGCGCTAAATAAAACTTGTCCAGATGAATATTTGAATGACAAAAATCATAGAAAGTGCACCACATCTACATCAAATTTGAGGAAATAAAGGAAGAGAGGAGATTAGTTGGCTGGAAGAAATTGAAGCTTTAGCTGCATATTTGGAACATAACAAGAATTGAGGTTGAGGATTCACATAACTCTTGTGGGATATGTCTGAAAGATATAATAAAAAAGGGGTATAACTATATATAGGATTTTGTTTGGCTTGTTGTATTTTGTTGAAATATTTATCATGTAACAGTAAATATACATTAATCAGAACATATTGAGACACCCACTACATCCGTTACAGTTGGTTGGCGGTATGCACCAGTTATAGTCATTATTGGAAACCTTCTAGAAACTCAAAGAAGAAGGACACCAACAACCCCATCAACCTACTCCAGGCAAGTTGATTAATTTTAGGGTTGCCACCCTTCCTTAAATACTGAATGCGTACCCGTATTATAAAGGTAAAAGGATGTTCCCGTTCAAATCAATACCACTTTATGGGTCCCGTATTATTACAAAGGCCAACACATGAATTTATCGACAACACATAGGTATTGTGCATGCGGTGCATGACCCATACCTTTTAAACTGACCAAACACATCCGTGCATCTCAAGGTATAGCCCCTTTGTTTTATTAAATTTCGATAGTCTTTATATAAATTTTCATACATTATAATCTTAGTAGTCACAGAATTATTATCTTTTTTAGGCATTATTAGCCATTAAAATTAATAGATTATAGGCCTATTTTCTGTCACAGTGTCGGTTGTGGTGCCCTGGGCACTGAGCAACTTGGTGGGCCCTTCCGTGATTTCTTTGTTACATGTTATTAACTCCGATGTCAGGCCCGTGCCTGTCATTTCTGTTCTATGATCACATCACCGTAGTAATTTATTTATACCTCCTCCCATCCTATTTATAAGCCATGACTACCTCTGCTGAGCCTTTGCTGCGGATGTTGGAAAAAAAAGTTACTTGTGTTTTCTGTATCCTGACTAGGACGCAAAACCCAGGGGACCACACACCGGATCACACTATGAAGGAAAGTGAAGTTTAAAACATGTAACAAAGAACAGGAAGAGCGCCCACAAGTTGCCGAGACAGGGCAGCAGCAACCAGACACTGTACAATTTTCTGTTATACCAATTTATTATTTATAATTTATATAATCATAAATATATACATAAAATAACTATGTCATTGGCATTTTACGCGTTGAAAAATGCTATTATGATTTAGACAAAATGGGAAAATAAGTAAGGCAATGTATACACAAACACTATAAGAATAATCCTCCCAATTCTGTAACAGCTGCCGAACTGTCAAAAAGACTAATAAGAAATAATTATAAATAATCAAATTTAAAATAATATTAATGTGTTCTGCTGCACGTTTACATAGCCTCCTTGAACATGTTTTCTCATGGTTTACTGTTGAGCTATGGGTTTCTAGGGTTTCTTAAAGGGGTCATATTGTGTTTCGAAAAAGACTTATTTTGTGTATTTGGTGGAATGAAATGTTTATGCTGTTTAAGGTTCAAAAAACACATTATTTTACCACATACTGTACATTATTGAAAATTTCTCCTCTATGCCCCTCCTTTCTGAAAAAAGCTCGATTCTTAACAAGCCACGGACTGAAAAGCAAGGTTCTGTGATTGTCCCAGCTATCCAGGCATGTGATTGGGCCAAACTACCTACAAGCAATACGTGATAAGGAAAATGATTACGCCCCTTGCCATATTGGTGATGATCTCTTCAGCCAAAGAACGATGATTCAAAACTGAACACCCATTATAACCGAGGCAAATTCGTGTGCTCCAGTGGGTAGACCATAATAACTGATTTATGATTTTAACTAGTCGTTTAAAACCGCCTTGCAAAGAATCGCGCCGTGTAAACAGTAACACACCAAACCAGTCTGATCATTGTGTGATCGTAGAAATGACAACACGCACTCCTCACCACTGCCAAAAACTCGCTAATAATAACTAGAAAACTATAAAGTATAAAACTCTTTCAATAAACAAAACTACGGCCATCGGTGATTAAGGTCACAGCCGACCAATTGTTCTACTCTCCCAGGATCGGAACATCCTCCATAAAATGTGCGCTGCACACATCTGAATGTTTGGTTTAAAGTGTTCTGGAACAGTGTTGTAAATACAACTTAACAACTTATTTCTAGTCGTGTCCTCTTTTAGAATGCCAAACAAAGTAGTTTCGCTTTAACAACAAAACACACAGCGTCACACAAGAACCCAGTTGGCTAGAGGGAAGCACGAGGAGGCACTGAAGGCTTGGAGACTAAAGGCAGCGGCCCAGCGGATATGCGACGAAGGAGGCTTGCGGCTAACACAACAAATTATGACGACCCCGGGCTGGACTGCCGCTTCGTCCACAGGGTGCAGCCGATCCAGACGAATACCACAGCGAAAAGAACATGCGTCTTGTTCCTCAGCGACCAGCACTGATCAGCTCTAGACATGACGAAGCGGATATCGTCCTCTTTTGGAAGACCAATCAAAGTAGTTTTGCTTTCACAACGAACACACAGCGCCTTCACGACATGGCGGTGGCGGCAACAATAATACTACATTGAGAATAAAAGTTACGCCTTCTTTCATTTTCGTGAACAATCAAAGGAGCGGCGTCTTACTCGACAAATCTCCCCCACTTGATTATATCTTTGTTAGGACGTGTTAGAACGAGCTGTTTTAGGTAGGCTTGGTTAACTCTTAACTTTTATAAAGAAATTCTCTTTGGATTTGAGACTTTAGTCTTTGCAACTTGTGCAGATTCTTCTTTAGTGCACCAAGACTTGTAACACCCAAAAGAGAAATGAAAAATTGAAATCAAGCATCAATATGACCCCTCTACAAATATTAATAGTCCCGACTGGGTCCCCCACGTTTCTTGTCCTTTCCACCACTGCATATTATGGCTTTCTTATGAAACAAAAGAAATGGAAGTCACACAAAACAAAAATATAATAATAATAGATATATTATATATATATATCACATATTTCTGAAAGATTTTAATGAGTATTTCAATATAATTTTAGGTTTAGAATAGCGGGCATGTGAAATATGCTATATATAGTCTATAAATAATATATAATTAAATCATTATATAATAAGCCATACAGTATATATAAAAATTCCTTTTTTCTTTTCTTTTATACTATTGTCTAAATGTTATTTATAATTATTAATTATTTTAAAGTTCTATATGTATAGATATAGATTCTATATCTAATAATTAATATATTATCTATAAAATATATATATATATATATCATATAATAAATTAACATGTGCAGATTAGATTAATGTTCAGGATGCTTTGCTTAGACTAAAATGTCTTTTTGAGTTTAAATTTATGCTATTTTATGTATTTTACTTCACAATTTGCACCTTGGGTAATAGAAAACCACTGATGCAAAAATTCCCACATACTTGACATCGAGGGACCGACATTTTTGATGCAAACTTTGATATTGGGCCCTTCAGATTACTACAACAGACACCTAGGAGCCGCAAAGCAGTCACTGAATCTCAACACCTTGACAGCTAGCGGTTCCCGTATTTGGAGCGGTGCAGTCACCCTCACAAGTCTGTTCTAAGATTGAATAAAGAAAAAAAAAATAAAATCAAAAAAAATTCAATCAACACAAAAATATAACACAACAATTAAAAAACTACATCTGCTCTAAATAAATAAAAAAAATAAAAAACAAAAAAAACAAAAAAAAAACAAAAAAGCGAATTCAAAGTCAAGCCAAAAAAACCTCCTATCATTTCAAGAATCCAGGTGAAGTAAATTCTTCAGTCCCTAATGGGTTGTGCACACCACCATCATTGGCCCAAGGCTTCACAAAACCTGAAACTGCTTTAGAAACCACTTTAGTTTTACTATCATTGATGAATTACATCTGACAAGACCCTTTGGATTGGTGTGTTATGTGTATATTCTTGTTATTACTTCTAATTCACAAAACTGGGTTGGTACAATCGGCCTTAAAAACTAAACCAAAACCCACTAGCTAACCCTTGCACCCCTTGACAACACAAATCTAAAGGCTGTCCTTTGATAGATTCTGACCAAAGTCACCCTAATGATAGCTGGCAAATATTATTGATTAGAATAGTCAGTACAATCATCTAACCTAGGTCTGGTTTTACCCCCACACCGATTTACATACCACAATAAGATGATTCAACGGAATGCTAACGCTGTTGCTTATGTACACGTCCTATGGTGCTTCATACTTTCTGTACAAATAAAGCCTATATTGTAGCAAGTCTGAGAAGTGTGTTATGTTCTGTCAGGTGTGATTTAAGCCATGTATCCTGTGTTTGTGTTCTTTTTGAATTTGGAGCCCATGCTGTGGTTTTCATGAGCGTTTACCTTAATAAAAGCAAAGCCTAGAATCATCAAGTCAGTCTTTTCACTTATTTTGATCGCAACAATATGAAAACATTTTTGGGCAGAAAGACAGCTTTATAATCTGTTTTGTCACTATAGCTATCTTTCTAGCGTGCTTTACTAACATTGATTATGGATTTGATCAATTTCTCGTGAGGACGCCTGCGTACACCACCTCATCCTCCTGTTTGACTCCCTGAAAGACACAACGATAGAAGATAGAAAGAGACATCTCAGATCTGTTCAAAAACACTTACAAAAATATATTGTTTGCTAATATATTAAACATTCAGTGTGGTAGTCTTCAGCATGCTAAGATGTGCTGGGCAGTTTGACCACTTTTCTTTTGTTGCATCACATATATTGTAATGTCAAA
The DNA here is from genome assembly GCA_018155175.1 of Sinocyclocheilus anophthalmus. Classification (NCBI taxonomy): domain Eukaryota; kingdom Metazoa; phylum Chordata; class Actinopteri; order Cypriniformes; family Cyprinidae; genus Sinocyclocheilus; species Sinocyclocheilus anophthalmus. Next base: position 16,324 of record JADLZN010002968.1, read on the forward strand.
ATAATGTAATGTAAAAATACTAGCTTATTATCAAAAACTGTGGAAACCAAACTTTAACAATTTAATATTTTAAAATGTAATAAAGTGGAAATGTAAGTGCTGCACATCAGGTTTACTGTGTAAATTAAAACATGACGTCATAATCATTTTTATGAATTTTATTTATTTTTTAAATGATTGCATATACATTCCAGAGGCCATTATCATCAGCGTGTTACATACGCTGTTATGTTTCATTTCAGGTTTTTGTAAATTCTAAAAAATTGCAAAAAATTTAACCTGTCTCCTTATATAACATAGCAGTGACATATGTTTTATTTTTCATGTTTTCTTTATCACACACATTCATGCATAAATCAGCAGAAATGTGCTACTTTTTTCTCACATTGGCTTTCTGTAGGCCCCAGTTTCCGGTGAGACAGCTTAACAGTGCTTGTTTAGCAAAAACATGCTGGACTGTATCATTAGAAGTGTTTTACAATTGTTTTTATGAGGATGAGAGATCTGTACCTGACCATGGCCATGTGTTTCTTACCCTGTTTGGTCATTTCTCTAATGAAATACAGTAGCTGTTTTGAAATCTAAACTTATTTATTAACTATTGAAGTTAGGGGCGGGTCATATGTGCTGGAAATAAGGTTGTTATATCAAAAAGAAGAAGAAATATAAATACTACAGAATCTAAAATAACACTACTGGAGTTACTCAGTGAGTCAAGAGAAGTGAATGCTAGGCTGCTGTCACTTTAAGACCTAATGCACTGATCAAATACATTTACACTTGTTCGATTTTCTCCCAACTGTTTACATTCACTAAAAAATAACCAACTGTGTTTATGTGAATACTTGCCATGAATAGCATCGCCTTTAATAGCGCTCTTTATTTTCCATTTTTCTTTTTTGCTTTAATATGTCAGAAACTTAAAGCCATACACTGCTAATATATTTATAGTCTTACGTGAATATAAACAAGCTCTAGGAAAAATGTGATTATTTCTCCAAAGAAAAAAAAAACATTTGTGATTATGAATTCATGTTTTGCACTGATTAAAGCAGACATGGAGCCCTGTCTGTCACTATACTGTAGGCTAACTTATTTGCAGCATTTTGCACTAGGTTGCAGCATTTATTTAGACTCAGGGCATCTCATATTTACTTTTTTATTTATTCAATTTTTTTTTTATCAGGCTGAGTTCCAATGGACTTCATGTCTTCATGTTAACCATCTTTGTTTCAGGGTCTTTTCTCAGAACTTCTTTTTCTGATGGATTGTTATACTGTTGAGGTATTTTTATGTATGAAGTCAGTTCCTCTCAAGTACATTATTTTCAAATGTATCATTAATAAATACTTAATTGCTATTTAGATAATGATTTACTAATGATAATATATAATTGCATGCTTACAAAGACTACTATCTAGATAAAAATAATGTATTATAGTTCAAATACTTTGATATTATTATTCGTAGTAGTAGTAGTAGTAGTAGTAATCAGAATTATTGTTATTAATGTTGTTTTTATTATTACAGAAGAAAGAAGGGATGGATGTTAATGGGACATAAACATAATATAGTTGAATAAATATGCATTAATGACACAGTTATAAATTCTCTTACCGGTTTCTGTGCTTTTTGTTTGTAGAATGTCGGATCAGCGTAAGTGATCTCTTCATTACGAGTCTGATCTGTTCCTACAATAATCATTAAATCAACACAAAAACAACAAAAAACTCTATATTAAATTGTTTATTTTTCTTTCTTTTTTTTTAAACTACTTCATTATTATTTTTTTTATTGTTTTATTATTTTTATACTTTTACAGATGTGTCAGCAGTTGGTAACACTTGCCTTCTTGGTCTGTTTTTCTGTGTCTCCTGTAGATCCAGTAGATCCCGACAGCAGCTGTAATCAACAGAGATCCAGCAACAGCTGCAGAGATCAGCCTTTTCTGAGATGCAGAGCCTGGAGGGGGAAAAAAAAAAAAAATGTGAAGGAAGTGTGGAGTCTGTGAAAAATGCTATCAGAAATATCATTAACCCCAAATGTAGTTGGGGGAATGTGGAAAATTTGCCTTAAACAGAAGTACATTTAATTCAAGAATAAAATAGAATTATGCGTATGTTGACGAAATTCGTCTTCTATAGAGGACAGACACAAAGAAACACAGCTGAACTTTTCATAGCATGTGAAAAGATGCGAAGACGCACCAGTTTGCTATTGTACACCCAAAATGACAATGTTGCATTTGGGACATTTAGCAAAATGCAGTAAAATCAAGAATCAGGGATTTGTTAATTCTCTTTAACCTTTATCAAATTCACAAAAGTACACAGAAAAAAGTTTTGAATGTTTGACTGGCCAACTTTAATGTATTTTGCAAATATATATAAAAGAATAGATTTAATAGGATCGTAATTGGGTGTAAAAGGGACATCTCAGTCAACAGTCTTTGCCAGGAAAGCTGGATCATCACTTTGTGACAAATTTCATGACATAATTGACATTAAATCACATTTCTCAATGCAAAAATTTCACCATCTACTATGCATAATATTGTGAAAAGATTCAGAGAATCCAGAGAAAGTGCAGTATGTAAGTCGGGGCGAACGAAAGGACACGTTCCTTTTGAATGTGGCCAGCAACTTGAGGCCTCAGCTGGCATTGCATGGAAACCGTCATGGTCTGGCATGCTGTCCAATGGTTATTTATATGCAAGCCAGGATGCAAGAGTTTCATTCTGCATGTGGTTCGTAACACTATTTTGGGTGTCTTGGTGGTTTGGTTTGTGCCGATGTGTTACTGACCGGTCCAGCGACGTATCCTATTTGTAATGTGGCCTCTTTTTCCTTATGTTATTAAACATCTTTATTGTTAATCATCTAAATGTATAATTGATAAGAAAGGAGTGATTTATATGTACAGGGGGTGTATATCTATAATTTTAATTGCAGTGATGTTCTACAGTGTTGTATCTTTTGTGTTCCCTTACTTATCTTTGTGGAAAACCACAGCAACGACACACACACATATACACATCACACACACACACAAACACAGCACACACAAACACAGAACACACACAAACACACAACACACACAAACACACACAATCCAGATGCAGCCATATACACATTAGGTGCTACCATTAACGCAGAACAACCATACTTTTCAAACAGAACTTAGAACGGTCAGCCTACAATTAGATATCAGTTCATTCGGAATACACAGCATTATAATGATCTACTAAAATTAGCAAATTATATATAATTTATATGTGCCTTCAATAAAGGAAATCATTGAAGAGTGAGTTGAATCCCGAGTGCAGAGGCTCTGAAAGATTTTAGAATGAGTTCGGTCTGCATGAGGCGGCTCGCAGCTCGTGTTGTGCGGTTTACCCTTAAATCTGTTCTAATTATACAAACACATGTTTAGCGTACTGTCTATGGAAATATCAACCGTGATTGATCAGCCTTTTTTTTGTATTGTAGACGTTATTACTATGCGAAGCAAAATTTGCTGAAATATCCATGACATAGGCTACAGTAAGAGCGCATGTTTTATCTGTCCATCAGATGCGTGTCAATGTTGAGTTCGTTACTATAACAATAGTAGATCAAACAATCATTGTAAAAAATAAAACAAAAAACTTTGTCGAGATAACGGGAAAATGAAGTCGTTATAACGAGAAAAACAACTCTCGTTAGGTCGGTATAACGAGAAAATTAAGTCGTTATAACGAGAAAGCATCTTTCGTTATGTCGAGATAACGAGAAATTAAGTCGTTATAATGAGAAAACAACACTCGTTATGTCGATATAACGAGAAAAACACTCAATTCGTTATGCTCTTCTATAGACGAGAAACAATCAATCTCATTTATGGTTCGATATAACGAGAAAATTAAGATCATTTATAGCCACCAAAGAAAAACAACTCTCGTTATGTCAGAGTATCAACGAGAAAGAAAAATAAGCTCGGGCTATAACTGAAAAACAACTCTCGTATGATCGATATAACGAGAAAATAAGTCGGTCTATAGCACGAGAAAACACGTCATCGTTATGTCAAAATAAAAAAGCAATTATAACGATATAACGAGAAAATTAAGTCGTTATAACGAGAAAACAACTCTCTTTATGTCGATATAACGAGAAAATTAATGTTGTTATAACGAGAAAACAACTCTCTTTATGTCGATATAACGAGAAAATAAGTAGTTTATAACGAGAAAACAACTCTCGTTATTTCGATATAACGAGAAAATTAAGTCGTTATAACGATAAAACAACTCTCGTTATGTCGATATAAAGAGAAAAATAAGTCGTTATAACGAGAAAAAAAGAAGGAAAAAATATACATGGCATGGCGCGCTTAGAAACGTCCGAGGGAAGTTGCTCTAGGGTCACAACTTTTTTGGAGTGTGTTGCAGCCATTAAAATTAAAATTTGTTTATATTTACAAAATACAATTAGTTTGGCCGGAGAACTAATTGGAAATCTGTTCTTTGTACTTTTGTCATTTAAATAAAGGGTAAAGAAATATTGTTTGTTCTTGTAAGCTGTGGGAATGATGGAGGACCATCAAATGTTTAAGAAATGTATGTCAAATCATCAAAGTTAAGCCTAAGAAGCCCATTTTAAGATTATTTCTCTAATAAATAGTATAGACAGAACAAGCGCATGTGCAATTGTGACTCACCATAGACAGTAACATTGAATCTGTATGTGGTCGGTTTTGTGCTTTTGATGTTTATATGATAATCTCCAGAGTCTGTGGTTCTGGTGTTCATGATGGTCAGAGATCCGGTCTGACTGTCCAGCTTCAGTCTGTCTCTGAATCTCCCATCAAGACCATTTGATGCATTAAGTATTCTCCCCTCTCCCCTAGGCTGATTGATAGCTATACGGGCTCTCGATGTCGCTAATATGTCGCGATGTTATCAAGAGTGTAGCGCTGTAGTTTGTCGTAACATTAGTCTGTAGAGTGACTGATTCTCCCTCCGTCACTGACACTGACTTCACTGCATCTGGATCAGCAAACACTGGAAAACAGACTCAGTCACACATTAGTTCTTGTTAAAGTAAAAATAAATATATTAACATTGGTTTCATCTAGGTTTATCTTTAAGCTTGTAGATTTGAAATGATCACAAACTTTCTTGAGACTCTGAACACTGCGGTGAAGTGAGCTTTATTTTTCAGAAAAGTGACTATCTGAGCTGATTTTAGTCAGTTCAGGCCAGACTGTGTGTGAAGGACCTTTAGCACTGGCTCTCATTGAACTGAAATATCAGAAGTTAAATAAAGCTGCAGCAGCCATTACATAGCATACCAGCCAGAGAGATCGTGTATTTCTGTTTTGAGTGAGCATTTAACTGGACATCTTAGTCATCTCCTGGTGATGATTTTAGCAGTAAGAGTAGAATTAACTGAAAACAAAACTTTAACCAAATTAGGTCAGGGAGTCTTGTGACAACGCACAAAACATACTGTCTATGATGTTTCTATGTGGTAGCATTGGGGTCACAGATATAGCAGGATGCCTAATCATCAGTCATGTGTGAACACATTTGTGATTGTTATTCGGCCCAAAAATCCTATGACGCGACAAGCACTCAATCACAGGCAATTTCAGCCGTTTTAATTGGGCACATATTTTTCAGGCAACTTTGAAACTCTAAAAGTAACAACAAAAAGAACTAGTTATTTGCTTTCTAGTAATCACAACTGGCAGATAGTATGAATACAAATAATTGGGCTAACCGGCCTTCATGTCATCAAAGAGCACAACGTAGGATCTTCTGTCTAGACTGTGTATTATGATCCGTTCTTTCAGTAGCAACAAAGTAAGACACATTATTGTAGGCAGAATCTCTAGTATGATCTAATGGACGATGTATTACAGTCGCCATTACAAACGACCATCAAACTGATCATACTGTATATGATTAACAGTCCGGTTATACTGCATTATCGTGATACATTCGGTCTTTCAGAAGTAGGAAGTAAGTTTTTTGTTTTTATGCATTTTTAAATAGATTTAAGGCCGGCCTTCCGTCCTGAATTCGGATTGGATTACAGCTTTATTTATATTGCAATACTTGTACCGTCAGAATGCAGAAAAAAAGCAACGCGCTATTTAAACACGTAGCACAATCTGATTTCACTCATCATTTAAGATGTCATAGAAATTACACTGAAAGTGAGTACCAAACACAGTAAAATCGCTAGTTTGATTTATTCTTCTGGTACAATCCTGAAACTATTAAAAAAATGATTTCAGACTACTCTTGAACACAAGCAATGCCTAAAAGTGCACGAACAGGCAAAACAAACAAGCAAAACATTTCTTCAGCCGTTCGGCAAAAAAGGTGGAATAAAAGTGCAGCTGTAGTGAGTGTATATCACTGAGATGAAACGTTGCTAGGGCATTCTGTGATTAGTACGTGTCTGTTGTGGGAATGTATTTGCAATTCTGTCTGATCTTTTTTTTTTTTTCTAAAGCCATTACAGTCCTCTATATTAATTGATACAAGTATAAAATGTATTCACGGCTCTCCGGCACTTCATTTTTGGATCTAGTATTAATTTAGTAATCTTAGCCTAGAAAACACTGTAAAAAATAAGTGTAATTTTAACTGTAACATTTTGTAAAAACACTACGGAAAAACTGTTAATAGGTTAACAGTAAATTCCCATACTATATACAGGGAAAAACTGTAAAATATCTAACCAGACATTTCATGTAATTTTACAGTAATGCTGTTAATACAGTGATAACTGAGAAGTAAAAATAACAAATCAATGTATAATTTAGTCAAAAATTGTAAACTGATATTCCCAGAATTCCCTGTATGACACTCCACATTTGAAAGTATTTTGTTTAAATAATCATGTTTTTTGTTATTAGTTATGTATATTTGAGCTTTATGTTACATCTTCTGCTGTTTAATGAAAGTTTAATGCATTATTTAAGTATCATTTGTGTTACCATTAAGGTATTTTGTGTTTGCATGAATGACTCTGTGCACCTTTTATATTTTAGTATATACTTCTGCTTGTGGCGATGCTACTTGTGATGAGCTTTGATTCTTCTTGTGGCGTTCTCTTTTACCACCTGCATTATTATAGTGATTGTCAATTTATGATAAAGATACAAAACAGATTTTAGTAGCAGTGGGCATATGTTGAATTTAGTCTGGTTTTGCATATTCAGATTTCTTCGTTTGTAAATTAACAGTTTTATACATCGATTTGTTTTGTGGCCGTAAATGTGTTTAGCAGTCTTTTCTGTATTTTTTTGACCCTAAATTATTCTGGCTATACAGACTTTTGGCAAGCTGCCAAATTATTTTGTAACCTACAGTATTTTTTACAGTGCAAATACTATAGCTTAATTGTCGGTTTCCAAATGAAAAATAAAAAATACTGCAAGAGGCAAGTTTAGGCCAAAGGAAGGGAACTATGAATGGAAACTTATTTACTTCTACTTAAATTTCAGCTAAGACTAGTTATAGAATTTAAATGAAACACAAACAATGTATGTTTTCATTACTTTGAGAAGTCATGGGTTTGAGAAAATGCTTTTTAAAGTGGTTGTTTCTGCTTTGGCTGCAGTAACTTCCACCAAACATTTCCTGTCATTGCAACACAGTGGTCAAGAGGAATCTTGCACCATTTCTATTTGAAAAACACTTCATTTAAGCATTATTCTTACGGTCAACTTCAGAAGATGTATTGTCTTTTGTTAAATGTAAAAGATAATGTACTCATGTGCTTTGTCTGTCTATGGAATATGGCTTTTTCTGTGGTGTCCTTCCATGCTGTTTTTGTCTTTAGAAACAACCAAATTTTCCTTCAGGGCAAAAGCCTTTCACTGACACTTGAGCTGAAGATTCTTCGTAACATTAAGAGCAGAAGAAGCAGCGCTGAACTTTCTACATTTATAGACAGAGCATATTGCGGTGGACTGAACAACAGTGTAACGTTTATTATTATTTATTATCTCTAAAAAGGGGAATATTTATGACGAACTATAACTGGTTATGATTCATAATAAAAATTTAGATTATATCTTCGAATTAACTGTAGCAGAATCAATATTACAAATGATTTGATCTGTCGTCGTCCCACCGAGGCAGACATATTAACTCATTTATTCAATTCAGGAATAATTCTTTTCTGGCCACACTCGGAACAAACAACTAGTCCTTCTTTGTAGCAGTGCTAGCAGTAATTCTTAGCCCAATGTAGCAAAGGTTCAAACATTCATTGACCTCGAACTGTGAACAGTAAACAGAGACAAACCGTTGTGAATATAAGGGATTTAATAAATGAAACTATAATTAACATATAACTAACTAAAACATATACACAGAGTGAAACAAAGTAAGGAAAAGAGAGAGAGCAGAAATGAATTGCAGTATTTCACATCACTTAACCACAAGCCTTCTGAAAAATCATCAAAGTAAATCATAATCACGCTTAAAAGACTGAGATGTAAACACGCATCTGAATAATTTTAAGCGGTTACTTGCATTGGTTTTTCGATTGCTGAAGAAGAGTCCGGATGCTGTAGATAACGGAGATCTTTTGATGAGTTCGTGAGGAGTCAGCTGGAAGTTTTTTACTTCTGGTTCTTCTGAAGAAGAAGTCGACAGCGACTAACGTTACTTGAAAGTAAAGACTGCCGGAAAATAAAACTCAAGAGGGAGGTCTTGAGAGTCCTGAAAGGTGTTGTATCAAACGAAGAAGAAGTTTTCTGAGCGAAGTTTATTTTGGGCTGATCGCTTTTGAGAATTTCTATTCTGTGTGTACTGGCCAATAAGAGTCATGAATTTTGAGCGGGAGAATCTTTCTTTGTCTCTCGTTTTATGGCTCA
>JADLZN010002969.1:0-21244 GCA_018155175.1 Sinocyclocheilus anophthalmus
GACAAGCCAGAAGAACAACAGCCAAACCCCTCTGAGGTGCTGCACATTTTAATAAGGATCAGATTAGTTTAGCTTTAAGAATGAAAACTAACCTGTGGGTGTCTGAGGACTTCATGGGCACTGCGAATTTGTCTGTCCGCGGCAGGGCTGCACTCTCCCGTTACTAAACCCCAGTCTGGTGGGGGTCCCTCAATCGCAGGGTGCACGCCTGAATTGGCTGCAGCGGCCGGGCGGCACGCCGCCGCGGGAATAAACACCAGCGCGGGGTGGGCCGCAGAAGCGGCAGGGGGGGACGCGGAGGCGCGCAAGCGGCAGGGCGGCACGCGCCGCGGGAGAAACAACCACGGTGCACAGCGCCGTCGGAAGAAACTGGCAGCGGGAAAGGTGGCACGTGGATCGCAGTGGGGGGGGATCGGGGGGGGAAGAGGAAAGAATAACAAAAACAAGAACCCCAACGAAATCTCTGTGATGGGGCGCAATACGAGGCTATGGCGTAGGCAAGTCCGAGGTAAGGACCGGGACAGGACCGTAAATGGTCTGATACCACAAAAAAACTAACATTCAAATTAATAAAAGGACACAAATTATATACAAGGTTCACATTTGTATTAAGATGTATATTTAGTATTGAGGGAGGGGTAGGTGTTATGCATAGTAAGAGCGCCACGTTCCTGACAAAGGGGCAGTTGGGAGGTAAAGTTTAATTAACATGTTAATGGGGTTTGGTGTTCCTGGGGTACTCTGTTCTGAGCAGCAGGAGTCGACAGCGTGCACTGATTCCTGAACTCTGAATCACTTTGTGAAGCTTTGGTTCACTCGGAGTCACTTTGAATCACTGAATCACTTTGTGAAGCTTTGGTTCACTCGGAGTCACTTTGAATCACTTTGTGAAGCTTTGGTTCACTCGGAGTCACTTTGAATCATTGAATCACTTTGTGAAGCTTTGGTTCACTCGGAGTCACTTTGAATCACTGAATCACTTTGTGAAGCTTTGGTTCACTCGGAGTCACTTTGAATCACTGAATCACTTTGTGAAGCTTTGGTTCACTCGGAGTCACTCTGAATCACTCAATCACTTCGTGAAGCTTTGGTTCACTCGGAGTCACTTTGAATCACTTAAGCACTTTGTGAAGCTTTGGTTCACTCGGAGTTTCGAAAAGCTCAGTTTCTCCATCACTAGTTGCCATAGACTGTATAAAAACAGTTGCCAGCGTCCGAACTCGTGTTTATGAACTGATTCAGGATACAGGGAGCGCAATGAGACGCAGCTTTTCTGCTGCTCATGTGCGGATGCGCTTTTACTCACTAAATAACCTGCATTAGATAAAGCATTATAATGTTACATTCAATAATAATTAGTTAACATTACATCACTTGTAAAAACTACAAAATATACTGAATGGATTCCATCGATTGAAACACTTTAAATGTTTAAAAACACACACCTTTCTTCAGCCGAATCACAGCAGATGCGCAGCCTTATGACGTCACAGCACCGCGCCAAAATAAAAGTCCTGTTCTCGCGCTCATAGACATATAAATACCTAGCCGCCTCATTGGCCGTTTCGGTCCGTTGCTGCGATACGTCAACGCGTCCGCCATATTGGTGCGGGCAAGAAGGCTGTTTCCCTCCCTCTCCCGCCCTCTCCGTCTTCCCTCCCCCCCCATGGTAAACAAATGCAACGAACAGGGAGAGCTGCGGTTTTTCTGTATAAAAATATGACAACGTTTGTTTTTATCAACGGATATCAGTGGTTTATGATCTACGTGGTGTACAAAAAATCCAGATACTTAAAATCTCGATAGTTAAATTAGATATTAAATAAATTTAACTAAGTAATTACAAAAGCTCACACTTGTGTAAATTAAATCTTCTCCAAAAGTATTTTCTGTGTTTAACCTCACCATTTGAGCTTTTCTTGTGCTTCAGGTCAGAGCATACCCTCTCTCACACGCCTCACACGGCAGGCTCCTTTCTATTTTGTATAGCACTAAATCTGACTCAATTATTTACCGGTACAGAACTCCCAAGAACAGACAATACAAATGATAACGATTGGTTTTTCATGAAAACACATATGAGTTGGTACAGCCACAGTTTCAGCTAATATATTTGTAATCTAGTATAACAGTAAGATGCAACAGTACTAATATATTTACGTAGTATAACATTTTATAATAATTAAAGAATAACATTCACTCAAAAGTAATAAGTAGTACCATAAATATAGCAAATAATAGATGAAATAGGGTATAGCAGATAGTATATCAGAATGCCATGATATGTATAATCCTTTAAGATATGTTATGTAAATCAACAACAACACCAATAATAAATGAATAATAACAAGTTGAATATGGAATATCACTTGCAGAATAGACAATAACAATAAAATGAGTAGTGTGTAATGAGTAGTGCTCTAACAGCATAATACTAGATTGATAATAGCAAATTGTATAATAATAATAATACTATTTGATATTACATTCTATTGTAATATCAATTGCAAAATGATATAGACAATAAAAAGGTAAATAGGGAGTAATGAATAGTACAATAAGTAATAATAATAACACTAAAAGCTATATAATATCTACAAACCCGATTCCAAAAAAGTTGGACGCTGTACAAATTGTGAATAAAAACAGAATGCAATGATGTGGAAGTTTCAAATTTTAATATTTTATTCAGAATACAACATAGTTGACATATCAAATGTTTAAACTGAGAAAATGTATCATTTTAAGGGAAAAATAAGTTGATTTTAAATTTCATGGCATCAACACATCTCAAAAAAGTTGGGACAAGGCCATGTTTACCACTGTGTGGCATCCCCTCTTCTTTTTATAACAGTCTGCAAACGTCTGGGGACTGAGGAGACAAGTTGCTCAAGTTTAGGAATAGGAATGTTGTCCCATTCTTGTCTAATACAGGCTTCTAGTTGCTCAACTGTCTTAGGTCTTCTTTGGTCGCATCTTCCTCTTTATGATGCACCAATGTTTTTCTATGGTGGAAGATCTGGACTGCCAGGCTGGCATATTCATTACCCTGATCTCCTATCTACACAGCCATGTGTGTAATTGTGCAGTAGGTGTCGGCATTGTCGTCATGTTGGAAAATGCAAGGTCTTCCCTGAAAGAGACGACGTCTGGATGGGAGCATATGTTGTTCTAGAACTTGGATATACCTTTCAGCATTGATGGTGCCTTTCCAGATGTGTAAGCTGCCCATGCCACACGCACTCATGCAACCCCATACCATCAGAGATGCAGGTTTCTGAACTGAGCGTTGATAACAACTTGGGTTGTCCTTGTACTCTTTAGTCCGGATGAAATGGTGTCCCAGTTTTCCAAAAAGAACTTTTGTCTGACCACAGAACAGTTTTCCACTGTGCCACAGTCCATTTTAAATGAGCCTTGGCCCAGAGAAACGCCTGCGCTTCTGGATCATGTTTAGATATGGCTTCTTTTTTGACCTATATGTTTTAGCCGGCAACGGCGAATGGCACGGTGTATTGTGTTCACTGACAATGTTTTCTGGAAGTATTTCTGAGCCCATGTTGTGATTTCCATTAGAGTAGCATTCTTGTATGTGATGCAGTGCTGTCTAAGGGCCCGAAGATCACGGGCTTCCAGTATGGTTTTCCGGCCTTGACCCTTACACACAGAGATTGTTCCAGATTCTCTAAATCTTTGGATGATATTATGCACTGTATATGATGATAACTTCAAACTCTTTGCAATTTTTCTTTGAGAAACTCCTTTCTGATATTGCTCTACTATTTTTCGTCGCAGCATTGGGGGAATTGGTGATCCGCTGCCCATCTTGACTTCTGAGAGACACTGCCACTCTGAGAGGCTTTTTTTATACCCAATCATGTTGCCAATTGGTCTAATAAGTTGCAAATTGGTCCTCCACTGTTCCTTATATGTACATTTAACTTTTCTGGCCTCTTATTGCTACTTGTCCCAACTTTTTTGGAATGTGTAGCTCTCATGAAATCCAAAATGAGCCAAGATTTGGCATGACATTTCAAAATGTCTAACTTTCAACATTTGATATGTTATCTAAAATTTGATATGTGAATAAAATATAAGTTTATGAGAATTGTAAATTATTCCATTCCTTTTTTACTCACAATTTTTGTACAGTGTCCCAACTTTTTTGGAATTTGGTTTTTTTGATATATATATATAATTTATGCCATTTTACAAACATATATAATGTTTGTAAAATGGTACAGCTTTTTAAATATCTGAAAGTACACTCTTAATATCAGTCAGTCAAGCATTATAATATGATAATCAAGTATTATTATTTAATAATAGAAGTTTAGTAATTAGAATTAAAACTTGGTAACCATGAACTTAGGAATGGTGCTGGTGCTTTTTTTGGTCATTAAGTGTTCCTGTAAAAAAACCACAATAACACTGATAGAGATTATTATTATAATACGAATTCCTACTAATAAGACAATATAAAAACGCACTAAGGATTCATGAATATTAATCAGGTTGTTTGCGTTTGCTCAAACTGATTTGCTGAAATCAAAACGGGGATGATAATAGGTGAGCACCAGCCAGTGAGATTGTCGTTTGCGCATTAGTTCCGCTTACTACAGGAAAACCCGGCAGTTCTTAAAAGCTGAAGAATTCCAAAGGAACTCTGTTATTTTTACAGGAAAATACAACAAAGTATATCGTTTATATGTAGCGCATCAATTCTGCATGTTATGTAAGACTCTCGCTCGCTCCGCTCTCTGCTCACAGTGAGAGAAATTGACGGCGAGTCGTGCGCCTTCACACTAGAGTTTGTTACGCCAAATACACAAACACAGGTGCGCTGCGCATCCATTCAAATGAACTGAAAAATGGCACAGATCGCTTGACGGAGAGTGAAACTCTGAAGCACTCAGTCAGAGAGTTCGGCGAGTGAAAATATATCTGTGCTAATCTTATACTTAGCCTCCAACTCAAACATTGGCGAGTAAAATCTGAGAATTGATTAGCCATTGGCTAATATTAGACATCATTTAGTCGCCCAGAGTGAAGATTTAGTCGCATATGCGAGTGATTTACTCGCAGTGTAGAGGGTTGACAGTCTATGAGCACAAAGAGCTTACAATGTGCGCACATTAAGCACTTTGTGTTAAAAACTGCAAAGCACAAAGTGAAGAGAAATTGATGCGTAGTGTATTATATCTGTGCAACAGTTATTGAGCCTTTCTTTTAACAGTTTTACATTTAATTTACTGTGCACGTTAAAAACAATTTATAGTCTTTTCTACGCCCGTGTTTTGTTCTCACAGACACCCGGTAGCAAGTAACAAAACAACATTAAACTCCGGCAAGAAGATAAAGTCCTTTCTGCAAAATCATAGACATGTATTTACAAATCATGTATAATGGGAACACAGAATGATCTTGGAGAGAGCTTTACCGAGCTGACTGCTGTAACCGAACGCGACCAGGGTTTAAAGGCTGAACGAATGACTGACAGCCACAGCGGAGAAAAGAGTTTGTGTGAACTTTAATGTAAGGACTTAAATATTCATATGTAGCTCACATTAAGCTATCGTATGGCTTCAGAAGTAACACCGAATAATTCGCACAATCGAAAAAAAAAAAAATCTCGGATTTGGATCGGATCTCTCTGCCCGATACCCGATCCGAGAAAAATGGCACTATCGGAGCCGATACCCGATATGAATATCGGATCGGCGCATACCTAGTGGATACGAGCTGTCTCCCAATACTATGCCATTTGGTCGGTGGGATTGAAGCTCGCTGTATAGTGCACTTTCTCTTAGAATACGTGCATCATGAACAGACCCTGGCCATTTCACAACACAGTTGGTTATTATGAGGTCGGCGTTGCCCACAAGTTGGATGTTGATGCTGTGCCTCCCCTTTCGATTGATATACTCCCACTCCCTTTCACAAGGTGCTTGGATATGCACATGAGTACAATCAATAGCACCAATAGTGCTAGGCATGTTCCCCATTTGAAAAAAACTTGTGCTTAGTCTGAGCTGTCTGGTCATCCTTGGGAAAGGAAACAAATTGATTGATCAGACTGCCCAGTGCTACTGACATAGCCTTCACCACATTACTCACGGTTGCTTTTCTCACTCCCATATTGTCACCAATTACTTGGTAGAAAGTCCCACATGCGTAAAAGCGCAGAGCGATTAAGCACTGTTCCTCCACGGATAAAGCATGACTCCTTTGGGTTTGGTGTTGGAGTGTTGGCCTGACAAGATCTGCAATGTACTTTATGTCATCTCTCCCAAAGCGAAAACGTGCATACAGTTCTTCTGATGTGTATTGCTCGAGTGGTTTGGCACGCTCAGCATGCACCCTTTGACGGTACCTTCTCCTAACGATGAACAATACCCACCATGTGGATGCCTCTGTAGGCTAAGAGAAATGGGTGCAAAGACATGATGTGTTTAAATGGTGTCACCCATTAACCAGCAATGAGCTGATTGGTGTAAGCCTAATTGAGCACAAGCCAAAGCAATCATGCTCGATGCTTTTAAGATCAGTGTTGGCTACACCAAAGAGTTGGAACCATGGACTCAAAAGGGTCTAATTTCACTGTGGCAGAAACCTTTACACTGCTGGAGGGTGTTCGGGCCAATTTTGCCTCAATAGTAGGAGGTTTCAGCTCTGCAAAGGGTGGAGAAGTGACCAAAAAAGGAAAACACAACATTTGGGAGGACATAACCAATCATGTCAATGCCATGGGGTCTGGCCAAAAGAGGACCATAAAACAAGTTATGTTTCGATGGAAGAACCTTAAGGGCCAAGACAACGAAAGACCTTACTGAAGCCAAGAACCCTCAAACAGGTAACAAGCCATATAAGAGGGGTGATTTCACTGATATGGTCCTTGATATCATAGGAGGAGAAAAATCAGAGGCTCTGCATGGCATTGAAGGCATAGAAGCAGATGGAGAGGCCACAATTACAGAGACTAGTACTTCAGAAGAATGCGAGCAAAATTCTCCTGCAGAGGAAATGTTTGTCCTGGACTTAATTACAGTGATTGAGGAGGAAGATAGATCCCCAGTGGATGTAATTAAGACAGTCCAATACAATCCTACAAGAAAACGCAAACGTTCCTCAGCTACAAACCAGGATGGTGACAGCTATGAGTTGCTTCTGAAACGGGAAACCGAAAGAGCAGAAGTACAAATTGAACTGGGTAAAGAGCAAATCTTGCTTTCTCAACTGCAGCAGAAAAAAGTGCAGATGGAGATACATCTCCTAAAGGCAGAGATGGAAAGAGCTGGTATCTGTCCTGTAAATGATTTTTGACTATTGGATAGTATTGTTTTTGTTTTGTTATTTAACATTATAACAAAATAAGGAATGTAAAATGTATCCGTTTATTACAGTGTTTCTGTTTCTTACAATTAAAACAAACAATGGCTATTTGTGGCCACCGGTATTTTGCCTACCTGTTGTTCTTTGCTAAGCCAGTAGGCTACACTGTGGGTTCCATTTAAGGCTCTGGTAAACAGGATTTGGTAATCCTGAAATTTGGTATTTGGATCACAGTGATCCAATCCAATGTTCCTTTAAAAAAACTTGCATAAAAGTAAGATGGATCAGGTGATCCTGGATAGCAAAACATGGGATTTCCAAATCCGGATCAATTTGATCCAGACTACATTTTTTTGAAAAACTGGGCCCAGGAGATCAGCGTCCCACAATGCTTCGTGTTCAAGGCTGTTGAAACGGTTTCCTGCTCCTTTCCCCACTGCATTGTTACCAGCACAACCAGTGGAAGAAGTCACTGCCACCGGACTGCTCACTCAACCACAGAGAACGTAAATATCACTTATCCAAACTTCTTCCAGAGACCACGGCATTATTGTATATTATCAGTATATGGTTTTCAAATTTATGCTACATATTATAAAGGTATTTCTTGATACCATTCAAAGCTGAACTAGCCCTGAACAAAGCATCTTCTTCCTCATGAAGAACAACTGCAAGGCCTAGAGCAGTAATTCTGCACTCATTAAGACACATTTAATGGAGTGTAATTTACTGTCTAAATAATTTACTTTGTATGCTCAAAATGGACAGATGATATAATGATTTCCTTATTGCTCTTGACATTTCATGTGTCTTGGTTGTCTTACTGATCACCTTTTCTTGTTTGGTACTCAGCAAATTCATTTTAATTGGTGAATTTTTCTTCACCGTAATGACATTAGTTTGGCGTTTATTGAGAGCCAGATGGGAATCTTCTCTACCACTGTGCTAACTTGAGAATAAAAAGTCTTGTAGACAACCTTGCAGACTGATTATATTAGAATACTGAGTCAAGTTAATTGTGTGTAGATGAGCAGACAGAAACTTGCCAGCTGAATATTACTGTAGTCAAACGAGCAGACTGAATATTGTAATGAGCAGACTGAGTGTTATATATAAGACTGAACATTCTATGTTTTACGAAGCAGTGATGGCACTGTGCTTGTGACCAGAAGCGCTGAAACACAGGGTAAGATTAGGATGAAGGTTGTGTTTTGGTTACCGTTTCCTCAAATTTAAGGCCTTAACCCCACCCAAACATTCACAGGGGAAACTGTGGGCCGGATGGGCTGGATTTGTGCAAGGCAGAATTTCAGTCTGTCTCATAGACTCAGATAGTCCAGCACTTGCTTTCTCCACAGATACATACTGTATATACAAGGGCAAAGAGCACACGTTGTTTCTTATTTGTCATTGATGAGTGATAAGGATTCCTTTTGTGCAATCTTTATGACTCGTATCATTACTGTTATAGTCTCAGCCTAGTGTTATAAAACATGCAGTGAGTTTGTCTACTGCTGTCATGAAATTTGAATACTGAAGTAGAAGAATCAAGTCTCTAAAGAAAGGTACAAATGCAGTAGAATTAGTGAAAATGAAAATAATGGATAAAAGATTAAGTTTTAAGAAAAATTTAATAATTTATTTAATATAATGAATTATAAGACCTCAATATACAAACCAGAGTTATATATTGAGCATTATAATTCACAATTCACTCAGTTTCTAATTCATACGTACATGTGCTAGAATATAATTTTTCAGTCTCTATTTTACAATAGCTTGTGTTAGTCTGTACTATGACCTGAATCTGTCTGAGTACAGAAAAAAATGAAATCTTTGACCTGTGAAATCACTGACTCCACCCAACAGACACACACAGATCTCTTGCTGCTTTTAATGAAGACAAACATCAACTTGACATAAAGGAATCTTCACAGGTAATCTTAAAAAGACCCTTTTTATGCAACTTTGTTATATGAAACATGAATGTAATCTGCAGCACACTAAATTAAACATTTGGTTTAATCATGAGTGTATTGAATAATTGAGTAAGCTGTAGTAACTACTTAGATTAACTAAGTTTTACTTAACGCAGGATTGTCTCAAAAACAAAAAAACAGTGTCAACTGTGTTGAATGTTAGAAAGATGAATATTATCTTCAGATTAAACATTGTAATGACTGAAAATAGTAGAATTATTATCTGTATTTATTTCAAAATCTATAATTTACTCATTATGTAGAAAATAAAAATAAAACTGTTACTGTAGGAAACTAAATAAATCAAAGTGATATCAGGAGTCAGAGAAGATGATCATCTGAATATGAAAGAAAAATAAAAATAAATAGTCCTTTATACTGTAATGATATCTCAGCGGTGAATGAGATATATGGTAATCTGAAAGCGTTGTGTTCGACTCGTCACCAACGCTGTCTCTCGTAGCGCTTTGTAGACTCTGCTCTGGCTGTTTGTTCATGTGTTGTGGATGTGGAATAGCTGTGAGGAGAGCTCTGAAGGGAGGCTGTGTATTTTATTTTAGCTGATTTCATCAAGTCTGTGTGGCTGCAACTCGGTTGTAGTTGTGTTTCTGCTCACCTCTTTTTTCTGTTCTTGTTCTTTCTTTCAGTGATCCTGCTCGTTAACAGCAGGCTCATCACTAGTGTCACGGCTCACTCAATTGTTTTAATTTATTCTGTCAAGTGGATAATATTATTAGTCTCTAATGCAGTGAATAGTGAATATTGGGTGTGACTCCAGACACAGTCTTTGAGTTTGGACTCTGAACTCTGTTTATTCACAGCTGCTTCATAGCAAACTGCAAATATTACCCAGAAGGCATTGTTTTCAGCAGTACATTACAGTTTTAATGGTTACTATAGAATTTGGCCTTTTTAACCGCAATGTTTGTACAGTGTAGTAGCCTAACTGTTTGATCAAAGCACGTCTTCAGGTGTGGTGACTAAAGTGATTAAAATGATAAAATACTAACTTATACATGATGCACTTAATGAAACATGTTTAAATACAAATATGGATTACAAAAGTTTCACTCTAACGTTCTGTAAATATTTTTGAACTTTTATACATCTGATATAATGATCAGTGTAAATTGAAGTAGCCTACTGTTGTCACAGTCTACCCCATAGTTTGTTTGTTTTTAAGACTGTGATAGGGTTTTACACTGTAAGTAATATGAAAGACATTATTAATGTAATAAATGTATTTCAGTCTTAAATATTACTCATGCAATGCCTTTCTTATTTTAGGAAGAATATCTCACCTTTATGTTCTTTGTGTAATTTTGATCCAGAAAACTCTTCCACATTTATTTCCCACACGCAACTACTCAAAATGAATATCTGCTTCCAGAAACATTTTAACACATTGTGCATTTCATAAAATAATTACAATAAATAAACCCATGATATTGTTTATAAATGGTAACACTGGAATTTTCATGGCTGATGACACTATAAAATTGTTAATTTTGTAAGCACAAAGCAATTTTTCAATGACTCAGTGAACATATCTCATATCTCATGCACTTATGTCACACCTGTGTGGAAAAAAAATCAAATGCAGCGCAGAAGGCAGACACAAAATGTCTGGTGAAATCAATTTAATTATATTATAGTATATTAGAAATAATTGCAGTGTGAACAGTTACAGTCCACTATTTGAGAACTATAGTGCTCTCTGGTGACCGTAAGTCATAGCCTGTCCCAATACCCACACTTGTGATCTTTGCACTTGAGCGCTTGTCTGCTTAAATTATGCATTTCCTGTATTTGGCCCGAGTGTTCTAGTGGGTGTGAAGACTGCAAGTGTGTGAAGAACTTCTGATTGACTGATAAGACGCACTTACAACATAGTGTTGTAAAAATGCAAGTAAAGTTTTTACATAACTTAAAGGGGTGGTTGACTGTTTTTTTTCTAGGCTTGATTGTGTTTATGGGGTGCAGTCTAACATGTGTTAATGCTTCGTTTGTTAAAAAACGCATTATTTTTCACATAATTTACCTTTATTCCACACCTCTCTGTCCCTTCTCCTCTGAACGCACTGATCATTTCCTGCTTTTATGAAGCCCCTTCCTCATGGATTAATGGCACTGGAGGTGGCCGGGGCTCTGCGCAAAGAGCAGAGATTTTCAGAATTTGCCCCGGTTTGACGCGTGCAGAAGCCGATGCAAGGAGACGCAAGGCGAGGGTCAGGTGAGCAGTCAGAGATGATAGGGAGAAGCCAGCGGGGGGGAAGAACCAGCAAGGACCAGACAGCAGCAGAAGCGTGAACCGGCTTCCAGGCCGGAAACAGCAAGCTGGATTCACAACTAGCCCGCAGGTGTAATTTCCATCTGAGGGAGATCCCAGCCCGTCTGCCGCGCTTCCTCCTATGTTTCATTTTTGTGAGTTCAAGAGGCCAACGGCATATACAGTCCCGTATATACGATGGCAGAGACGCACACGGTTCAAAGATAAACCATGCCACATCATCTATACTGATTAAGAAATTAGGTACGAATGTCCAGCAATGTTTGACGATCATAGGTCAGCAGTGCATAACAATTTAAAGACGAAAGAATAAGCAAAACAAACAGACACAAATAGAGCAGCAGACGGCAAGTCAACACCGGTGCCATCTTAAACACTTCAAGACCAAATTGGGTAGAGTTACTGCATTCAGTGAAGGAAAGATTTGTCTGTTTTAATTGGATTTTTAAACATAATTAGATTCTAAATGTAATGTAATTCAGTGTAATGTTTACAATTATAAAGATTACAATTGAAAACATATTCTCTTTGTTCTTGCCGTTTTTTTTTTTGTTTTTACTACAGACATGGAATCAGAACCGACTGAAATGGCAGCCCTAGGAAGACCTCTGTTTCCTGGCATGCTGTATGACTGCCGCAAAGATTCCTTCATTCCAGGTGCTTTACCTACTTAAAAAATGCTTTTTGTTTCCTCTTTTCAACTAATTTTAAACCCACAAAAAATGATGGGAACATATTATAATGAATTTCATTAATAATTATATTAATGAAACATTATAATATTTAACAGCTCATTGGTTAATATTGTTACACTTGAACAAGGAGGTGCTCATCACTGGTTCAACACATTTATTTCTGTAATAAATATGAAAACATTTAGATTGCGAGCACTCTTTTGTGTGTACACCTGAAGTCGTTCAGCACATATTGAACACTGAAACTCTATTACTACTGTAACAACTTGCTTTAACCAAGAATCAAAACAATATATCTTATAATGCAAATGTCAATGCAAATACTATACATGACACTGGACACGTTATTCTGCTCTAAATACATAAATACTGAAACAAAATAAGCGTGTACAGATGAGGTGCTCTCTCTTACATGACACAGGAGATAGGTATAACAAATAACAGTAAAGATTCACATTGCACTGCTTTAACAGATTCAGGGAAGTAATGCTCAAACTCTGTACTCATAATCATGAGGATGACAATTTAGTATACACATATTCACATTACTCCAGCATTGATTTCTGTATCTGTATTGATTACTGAGTTTGTCTTACTACTCTTTTAATCATTATATTGTTAATTATTGTAGTCACAGTTTAACCCAATATGAACTATGCTTAATAACTGACTATTCCATGAACTTGATTTTAAATCAACACGTTACTGTTTCAACAATCACGTTCTCACTAAATGGATAATAAATAGTCTGACTTGACTTCTAATAAATAAAACATCATAAATTGCTCTTTAAATTTAATGGATGAAAGAATGACGCTAGATAAATTAACATGTGAGCAGGGTGATCATAGACCTATTCACACATGTGCTTTTTAGCTTGGCTCCTTGAAAGGAACACTCCACTATTTTTGAAAATAGGCTCATTTTCCAACTCCCCTAGAGTTAAACAGTTGAGTTTTACTGTTTTCGAATCCATTCAGCCGATCTCCGGGTCTGGCGGTAGCACTTTTAGCTGTAGCTTAGCATAGATCATTGAATCTGATTAGACCGTTAGCATCTCGCTCAAAAATGGAGTTTCTATATTTTTCCTATTTAAAACTTGACTCTTCTGTAGTTACATCGTGTACTTAGACCGACGGTATCATTGCAGCAGGCGCAATGATATTACGCAGCGCCTGAAAATAGGCTAACTTCCGTCAACATAACCAACGTGAGCACCTGCTTGAACAGGGAGCGTGCTGGGGACTATTTTCAGGTGCTGCGTTATATCATTGCGCCTGCTGCACCCATGGTACGGCAGCACGTGTGTCCTTGAGGGGGGTGGTATTAGCCCGGTATCTGGGGCCTAGAAATCGCAACTTGTCATTTCCGTCGGTCTTAGTAACATGGCCCGACAGAGAGTCACGCCCGTTCTTCCTTCTTCCAAATCGCTCCCGGGCGGGCTGCTTGGGTCCTGTCAGCAACTGTGACCATGACGCCGTGGAAGTTTCAGCAAAGGATAAATGGATTTCCAGCACTAAAAAAATCACTTGCACTGTGTCCCAATTAGCATACTATCCGTCCAAAATAGTATTCGAAATTAGAATTAGTATGTCCCAAACTGTAGTATGTTGAAATTAGTATTCCAAAGGTACCCGGATGGTTTACTGCTTCCAGTAGAAATTCGAAGTGCAGATCCATGCACACTTCCTAAAGGCTGATTTATACTTCTGCGTCTGACCTACGCCGTAGCCTCCACACCGTAGGCTACGCGTCAGTTTTCATTTATACTTCTGCGTCGACGTGCAATTACACATGCAGACCGCTAGTCTGCAGTGTCCATGGGCATGTTGCTGGTGTAACCAAAAGTATCAAGGCAAAAGCCGAAGAAGAAGCAGCTTGTCAGAGAAGCATCAGCAAATAAATATCCAAGAACAGATCATTTATTTAAAACTACAAAAAAGGAGACGACAACGGAACAGGAGAAGATGGCACTCTTTCAGTCTCCACAAGGACTTGTTCCATGGCAGAACAACATTGTTTGTCGCGAACAACTAAGTGATGTATAATGATATGTTGCATAATAAATTATAAGACACTTGTTCTTTGCTTTGTTTATTTTAAATAAGAAGGTGTAACATTAAAGTATATTAAAGTGCAAAAAATACACACAAAACTCAAATACATATGGAGGGAAGGGTTTTAGCGGACCAATCACAGCGCTTGCGGCCCGCGTAGAATTGACCCGTTGTTACATTTCTGGAGAGGTGTACGTCAGGCTGCGCCATGTGCTACGCACAACCTATGACGCAAGCTACGGTGTGGTTTCGATGCAGAAGTATAAATCAGCTTTAACGGCTAATATTGCCCACAACACATTGCGCGGTGGATGAGGATTCAATTAGAACTACAAACACACATGAAAAGTGTAAAAAAAAAAAAAAAAACTACAAACATGGTGTATATGCTGACCAAAGTCATGTATGAGACAGGGTTAGCGTTACAACTACAATACAACCTGTTTAAAAAATTATTTAAATTGTCCCCCCCCAATTCATGTTATATTTCATCTGCAGCAACACTGTGAACTTTATAATGATACATTTGGTCATTAACTTTTAAATGCATCATTATGCAAACATGAGCAGAGTTCTCGGCATGATAGACCCACGACTGGCAGATCAACGGCCTCTTCATTTCTCTTCAATACGGTAGGAAATTAAATTAAACGAAATATGGATAATGTTAATCTTGACAAGATGAGAGGGGAGGGGGCATGATTGGGGAAGGACCGCAAGCCAGTACTCAAATTTCGGACCGGCCAAAGCGCAATGGCGCTATATGTTGGCGCGCTGCCCACCAGGCTATCGGTGCCAACATATCACTGTACTGTTAACATGCTGGAAACACACTAAAATAATTTCAACAAGTTTTATGTCAAAAAGCAACAGATTTTAAATTAACAAAAAATAATGGTTGGGTGACAACATAACATGTTCAAATGTTCAAGTTTTGACAAAAAAAAAGACACGAATAAACCCTTGGCCACCTCGTGAGCCATGGAACCACCACATTCCAACAGAAACAAACTAAAGATTATCCTCCGCAGCCATCTGTGGTCGTAAAACTAATTAATGATCCGCATGACGCCCGATTGTCTGGACCAGCTTCCTGTCAAGGCCTGGTCCTTATCCCTCCGGGGATCGGAACTGCTAAAACCCTAACTCAATCACCAGGAGAGAAGAAACTCCCTCTGTCTGAAGACCATTCGAGGACCAGATGTGCCATGATACCCATGACCATTTACCGCATAAATTAATAATCCCATCAGCAAAAGAGACAATTTTATAGCCCCACGTCAGAGCGAGAAGAATAGCAGATCTACACCCATGACATTGTCATGACCTCAGGAAACTCCCCGTCTTCCCTGCATTCCAAAAGGAACGCGCCCTTTTCTCTCCTCTTACAACAAAAGAAACAGAACCTTGCATGACGATTTTAAAAGACAATCATTTAAACTATTAGAGCAATATACTCCCAAATAATATGCTTTCTGTTTGATGTGTTTATTGTGACCTAGGAAGTTTAATCCATGTTTTATAATCCCTTTTAGCAGATAACGCTATTAATATGTGTGGGTAAGATATGAAGTTTAGTGTTGTATGAAAACTTGTGATAATTGCAGAACATTGAAAGGAATGAAAAGCTGTTATTTTGAACAGTGTGTGTTGTACGACACTTTATAGAAGTATTAACAAAATCTGGAAAGGATGTTCCTATGTGATAAATTGAAGCATCATGTTAATTTATGCACGGAAAAGGAACCGTACAGGGCGTGGCCCCGCCCTGTAACCAATATCTGATTGGAACGATTGCTTCTGGGATGGACCAAATCAGCTCGCTTAAAACCAGATGGCTCTTTCACTCCATGGCCTTTTTTTTGCTCTTTTCACCGTGTTAATAGCGCTCCAGCTTGCGCTCACACGCTCACCATCACGTGATCGGGTAATTCAGAACTCAAACACTCCGTTGAAGCTTCGTGACTGCCAGAACTCTTCTAAGCAAACAAAGAAACTCTGAGAAGAACTGCCAAAGCTTCTGCGTCACAAGGAAACCTCCAGTCACCACGAGGCTTCTCCCAAAAGACGTCATCCAAACGACAGATCAGCAGCCAATCCGCAGCCCCGGGATTCCCTCAAGCAGCCATCCAGGAAGCCTGTTGTCAGCTGTCAACTTGAACGCAAGTAACAAACAAATCCCCTTACTAGCTGGAAAACTGGTGCTGAATTGATCTTAAGCAGTAAAGATAAGACAAATCTCTGCTTCGTGATTCTCTCAGGTTGCAAGTTAAAGAACTGTAGCAAATATCTTACTAGATTTTGGGACTTCATGCAAACTCCGTTAATCATCCTTTGAACTGTATTTGTGTGTGTGTGTGTGCGTTTTCATTAGCGTAGTACCATGTAATCTATAGATTAGCTCAAATAAATTCTTGTTTCATTTATAAAGAAGTATTGTCTTGTGTCGTGTATTTTAAAGTCAAACTTTGCCCAGATCCTGTGTTACCTAGCTCGTAGCTTAATAATCATAACTAACAGGTATTATGACCGTGTCCGAGAGTCATCATCTCTGCACCCAGTGCAGATGCCCCTATGTTTGTCATGGGTGTCAACCACGAGAAATATGATAATTCTCTTAAAGTTGTCAGTGACGGATTACATTTGTATGGTGGGGTGGGGGTGAATTTTTTTTTTCTTTTTTTTTTTTTTCTTTGGGTGACCAGAAGGAACGCTAGTTAAAATTTGTGAATTAAATTTCTAAATTTTAGGTTTAAAGCCAAGCTAATTTTTTTAATTTTTTTTTATTAATTCCAATCAGAATTTTGATTAAGTTTAAATCTTAAGTTCAGTTTTCAACTATTTTAATTTTGCATATACAACACTACAAATTACATTTGCAGTACATATGCTTTCAACTTATACAATTTAAAATTCAACTTCATTTTACATGTAAATGACTCTCTATATACATGTTAAAATTTATTATTTTTTGGGGGGGGTTGCGTGCGTTTGTGCTGCTGCTGCAGCAGAGATATGCAATCATGGATGATATCCTGTAGGGAGTGTACTAAAGAAAACACTTGAACTCCAGCATGTTAAATCCTAACATTTGTCACTTCTCTTCAATAAAATAATTTCATTAAGATGGTTCCCTTTTTGTGACCGATTCCACCTGTCTGTTTACTAGCAATGCCTCCTGCACCACCAACTGCTTGGCTCCCTTGGCCAAGGTCATCAATGATAACTTTGTCATCATTGAAGGTCTTATGGTAAGTGGAAAAGCCTTTTGACCCAAAGTGATTGAAACCTGACATGATGCGTCAGTTTATTGTTCCACTTCTCCTTGTCAAGCTCTACACTTGATTCTTATTGAAATGCATCAGTTGATACCGATAGAGATGCACGTAAAGCTTTGCTTTTTTTATTATCTTTCTCCGAACGTTAACTGTCTCCCTCTTCCCCACTTTCAGAGCACTGTTCATGCTATCACAGCCACACAGAAGACCGTGGATGGGCCCTCAGGGAAACTGTGGAGGGATGGCCGCGGTGCCAGTCAGAATATTATCCCAGCCTCCACTGGGGCTGGCACCAGGCTGTGGCACAGTCCCCACCCCCCCCCCCCCCCCCCCCCCCCCGTTCCTGAGCTCAATGGGTCCGTAACACGCTTTGCAATTCAACAAGTGTGCTCTTTAAACATCTCAGTTTTATTCATTTCCCAAACTTGTTTTAAATTCCACTTCCATGAAAGTGCTCAGCATGCCATTTTAAAGGTCAGAGTTGATTTGAACTGCAGCCTATAGAAGTGTTTTCAGGATGCACGGTGATATTTACTCAAAAGTGGAATGTTCTGCTTGGGGGAACTTAAGAATTTGTTTCGTTTTTGCTTCCCCTTTCTGCCATCTAAACATACTGATGCTTGTTGGTTCTCGTTTCAGCAAGCTTACTGGTATGGCCTTCCGTGTCCCCACCCCCAATGTGTCTGTGGTGGATCTGACTGTCCGTCTTGAGAAACCTGTGAGTTTATTTCCAGGCCTGCATAATTAAAGTGGCTTCAGTTGAATGAATGCTTTGATTTTTCTTACGACAGGATTGGTTCATTCTGTTTACCTCTGGGTGCAACACCATATAAATGACTCGACTTGCCTTTTGGCTTTTCATGTCCCTATTCTGTTAACTGCAGGCCAGTTATGATGAGATCAAGAAAGTGGTCAAGGCTGCAGCTGATGGACCCCTGAAAGGCATTCTGGGGTACACCGAGGACCAGGTATGCACATTCAGTTATGTCAGTGTTGTGACCAGTGTTTTTCAGCAAATTGTTTTATAACTTTCTGCCGTGTGCAGGTGGTATCCACTGACTTTAACGGGGATGTGCGTTCATCTATCTTTGATGCTGGTGCTGGCATTGCCCTCAACAATCACTTTGTCAAGCTGGTCACATGGTAAGATGCTACCTAAAATTGTACATCAGAGTCTGGTATTACTCCAGTATCTACATCTGAATTAAAAAAATACAGCGTGTAATATTCGCAAAATGATTCGTTAGTTCACTGCAGACTTTCCCCTCACTAATGTTTGTATAGATTATAGGCCTATATTATATGACTCTCTGAAATGCTTGATTTGAGAGTTCAGTCACAACATTCCAAGGTCTGTTCTTTCCTGATAATGACCATCAGTAGCAATGCAGTGTAAGCCACCGCTCACGTCTTGTATCACACTGCAGACTCCTTTTATACAAATGCAGGCACTTCGTGTTTATTTTTGCAATAACCAGCTAGATGTATATCTGTTAAATCTATTACAGATCAGTGTTTTTGCAAATCAACATGCTCTTTCCAATGTCGCAACTCCTGTATCATCTAGACTTTGGAGCTTCCCACTGAAGGGCACAAACTCTGGTTTTGTACACTCTTTGCTTGTGTAGTTTTTGAATAGCACTAATTAATTCTCTTCCTTCCCATAGGTATGACAATGAGTTTGGTTACAGCAACCGTGTATGTGACCTGATGGCCCACATGGCCTCCAAAGAGTAAATGTGTCCCCCTTTTTTTTGTGGTTTGATGCATGACCCACCGTTCTCCCATCTGGTTGGATGTTTGCACCACTTGCCTGGAAGGAAATTACATGCTTGATTTGAAGACCAATGTTATTTTTATATGAAAATACTCTTCTGTTTTGTGAGGTTTAAAATGGATGTTGACTTCAAAAGCTTTTCTGTCTGTTAACAACCTGTGACAGAATAAAGTCCTCTGTTTGTGAGAAATGGGAAGTATGTTGTCTTTGTTTCATCTAGATCTGGTGACCTATTTGTGTCGGCACTCTTTCTAAAATTGGGAATATGAGCTTTTAAAGCAAACCAGTGTTTTGATTGGTTTCCTTGGTAACTTATGGCCAATTGTCTAGGCGCCCCAATTAACATGCTTGTCAAGTCACATTTATAGTGTAGGGTTATAGTTGGTTGACTATAAACAAATATAAAATGTATACACTTAAGTATGTAATGCATGGTTTAAGTGCATATTTTCTATATATATATATATAGATCAGTGGCTCCCACTGAATTTCAACAAGTGCACTTCATGTGAAACCATGCGTTTTTTGGTGTAAGCTTGCCTAAATAAATGTTCATGTGTTTCTACAGTCGCTGCTGTGTTAAGGAGAAAATCATTTGATAGTTTACTCCTAGAGGAATTCAAACCAGAAATGGGGAAGTCTACTCCACAGCTGTAGTAATAATGGCACTGAGGAACAACATCGGAATTGTTTTTTTTCTTTTTTCTTTTTTTCTCCGGCTGATGAATGATAAATGACCACCAATCAGAATCCACCTGACTCAAAGAAATTTATGAATGCATAGTGTGAAACATGAAAATAAACTGGATTCCGTTAACCCATATTTAAGTGTGAAAAGCCTAAATGAGTCATCTACAGTTTTTCTCAATTGCTAACACAATTCATGTACCTATTTTTTCAAACAATTCATCAGTGGTTAAAATGGACACTTCTCCCCACACATTTCACCGTTTTCACACATGTACCAATTTTGTTCAATATTTTTTTTCTTTTTTTGCAAAACCGTACACCAGCATGGGTTTAACCATGTTTCTCATTCAGAAAGACAGTGCCCAATCATTTCCTCAGCCTCACAAACGCAAATAGCACACATTCTCCCCTGTTTAACATAAGTAGCAAAACTGATGACGACACCATTCAGAAATCTCCGGATAATACAGAACACAGTTGACTGTGCTTCGCACTTAAACCTATGCTGGGAGACAAGACAAAGAGGAATATGAGGGGAAAATAAAAATGAAGTGGATGAGGTCAAAGGTCATTTTTTCCTGATGAAATACAAAGCACTATAGTTGACTGTTCAGTACAATTACAGTACTTCTAGCAGCACTTTACATGAGAACTTTCACTATTCTATCTACAGAAAATTCTGTAGCATGTTGTACACTGAACCGCTGAATTGATTTGTAGCCAAGTACTTCTAACATGTACTGTATTTTTGCAGAAGTTACAGGTACAGTTACAGAGATGACTGTCTAGAGGAGGCAGAGAAAGTCTTGTCAGAAGACTAAGAAACTGCTCTAGTATGGCAAATAAGATAATTACCAATACTATAATGCAATTTGGCAGAAGATGATTGATTGATTGACAGTATACTGTATTGTGTGTTCATATTCAATTCTTTGAGCTGAACTTTTCCTTTCTAGTGCTTTTCATCTTATGTAGAATCTCTTCGCAATGGTGTAATAAAAGCAAACTTTTAGTTTTATTGCTTCTGCACCCGTCTATTTATGTTCTATTCTGTAATTAGACACTGCCTTGCAAAATGATTCCTGATTCCCAAAAGGAGGTTTCTGTAAAAGTGTTTTGAATTGATCTCACTGCAGTGTTCATTAG